>CM067379.1:63230667-63521294 GCA_034510155.1 Eucriotettix oculatus | reverse complement strand
TTTTTTTCTTTATACGACCACGTAACCTAACGATGAAGGTCGGATCATTCTTTAATAAATATTCGTATTACTTATTAAATCATTAGCGTTCCATTTTTACGGCCATGTTTCTCTCGACTCTGTGAATAAGAATTATATTACTCATGGAGACAATGTAAAATAGAAAAAATTACATGAATACATAACTATTTATGTATTTTCATAAATATACGCGATGCAGACATTAAAATGCAATTATGAAGTTTTGCAATTATCGAAGCGTAATTTATCTTTTCATAATGTGGTGTACAACGGATGTGGAACTGTTGTTTACGAATGACATTTTGCTCTCTGTATTTATGACGATATTTAATAACTAAAATTATTTTGTTGCAAGCAGTTAATTAGATTCAATACCGAAGCATTAATCATGGCTTAAACAGGCCAATATTAATTACTACAGTTTATGACCTACAATGATGTGGGCACCAATACCAAAGATTAATGCGTGAAGTGTCATAACAATTATAATCAATTAAGAGGTTCCGTACGAACGTTATCAGTAAATCGATCAGGGAAGCGCCAAATAGTCGTGTTTAATGGGGGGTCCAATTTGTGTTTGACGGCTCATTTGAATAACACATATGCCAAGCTAATAAAATTAATTCTACAGCGTGTAAAAAACGTTAAAGCCCTAGAAACAGGGCGTTGAAGCAAACAAAATATTCCGAACCTGGAAATTAAATTGTAAACAATTTTTGTTGAAAATGAATATCAATTGCATGATATAATATTTTGACCAATAAACTTTGTTTGACGAAAATGGGGTACAAAAATATTTATAACAATTGATACATTCATATAATTTCTTTTATACAGCAAGATTTTTAGGTTAGGCAGATGATTACATTCTCGTAAGCGTATTTTTCGCGTAGAAGTGTAGCGTTTAGAGACATAAGTAACAAAGCTTAGCATTTCACTCATTTTAGGAATTTAATTCTATGTAAAATCGAAGCTTAATGAATATTGTGTTACCGTATACCACGAGTAACTGACCTTTCCAATCCTCGAGGAATAATTACATTGGTGATATCTAAGTATCTAGTCTTAAGCTGTTGTGAATAATACATAAAGCATATTTACATAGTTTGTTTGTAAACTTTTTCAAAATTAAATTTTCCTAAATTCTTTAACGACAAAGCCTCAAAATTTTAAAAGTCACACAAATAAAAACCACGGAAAATTTATTCCATCTATTTAAGCCAATTTTTAAAACCTTTCTGCGTTTGCCATTTTCAATCAAGTGGTAATTCAAATTAGTTTACCGTTACAAAACCGAAATATTGTAAAGTTGGAAGGTTAATATTCATAGAACATATTAATTTAATTTTTCTGAAAGATGTGTTATGTAATTTTTTAAAATTTGTTTATTATAACTGAAAAAAATCCTTTTCTGTATAAGAATACTGAATTGTCCGAAAGCTTGTTTTGTAAAATAGTATTTATTAATGATTTTATAAATTTGTAGGCTGCTTTCAAGTGTAATGGGACGCTTATAATTTATTTAAAATCCATAATCTAGCAATAAATTTTATACTCATTGAAGAGTTTCTTAGATTTGTAACATATCCCCATTAAGAGTTGATTATATATTAAATGTTCAATTTCAGATACCTAATGCGTAAACTTTACGATAATAATATTATTTAGTTTGAAATGATTAGTAATAAAATACATAAATGAAAAATCAAGATAAAGATAAGTACTAAATATTTAGCACTACTATTATTAATAATTATGGAACATCTATTTGCTAAAAGAGTCAATTATAATTTTTTTTGTAAAAATATTGAAAAATTTATAAAAACAGTTTTTGTGATTTTATTAATAACGACGTTTATAGTAATTTATTAGTTAAAAAGGTTTAATTTTTTCAAACTATTTACTTCAACGTTGAAAAGTTTTGGATTTTTGCATCATCAGTTTCATATTCCAAAACAATATACAATTAATTATATATTATATCACCTAATTATTAATTTAAAGTTACTAGGTGTTAGGAAGATGGACATTGAAACATTCGTACCTAAAAAGGCATTTTTGTTCTATCAGCATATTGGATTGTTATCAATAAAAAACTATTTACCGTACTTATTACAACTGTTCATATTTACTGAATATACTTTATTAATATTTTTTGTTTCCGTTTCATACAATTCTTTCGATAAAACGTATAACCCTTTGGAGAACTATTTAAACCTCAAGTGGGATTATTAATTTAAATCCAAAAACCTTTAAAGCTTCTATACATATTTTATGTAGCAAAAATTTTAATGTTTATTAAATGAAAATAGAATACTCAATCTTAGATATTTGGTAATATTTAAAATTAACAATTTCAATAATGATTATACAGTATCCGTCTGTTACTTTTATAATTTGGTGATTCTTTTAATGTTTCTTTAATCGTTTGGCTGAACAAAAATAAATTATTGGGCCAATATTTACAGAATGATATGCCCTATACCTGTCAATATGAAATTGGTATTCACATTAAATAGCATATTAAATAACTGCGGCAATGAAATTTGTAACAAATCTGTATTAATGTTAAGAAGACCTTCAAGGCAACCAAGTACTGACGTTACGTATTCGCTATCTATTCTTAACCAATCATATACAATTCGTCAGTAACCGTAGCTACGACCACACGTAAATCATAAATTAATTTTTTACTGTTGATAGTTTAGAAGAAAAATCTATGATATAAATCCTGACTATCAGGAGCGTCCATTATGGGATAACGCTGGCTAATCCCCTTTTAAATTCACTAGAGCTTCAGCTGAATTTCTCTTGGCACTAAATGCTAGACAAATCTCACAGAAATTCTATTTTTAAAGTGTAACATGATAAATTGTGAAAAAAGGAAGAGCAGAGACGCTTAAGAGATTAAAATAAACGCGACCGCATATCATAATTTATCTCGCCACCTATTCAATTATACATAATGACTGCATTGCAGATTTCTCCCTCGAAATAAATTCAAGATAAATTTTAAAATGCGATCATTAAAGCCCTGCCGTGTAATTCGCACGGATTCTGGCATTTTACGAAGTAATTTCAATTTATCCTAAGATTAATTCTAAAACTGTAATATCTGAACACATAATTCGTACCTATAAAAATAAATTGTGGTATACTCTGTTCTTTTATATCATATACGAATGATAATATTAAACGACGGCGATATAAGGGCAGTTGTTATATATACATATATATATGTATATTTGTACAAGTAAGGGAACCCTTTTTGTTATGTTGACATTAAGGTTAGTTCTTAAGTCTTTAAATTTCAGAGTAACTTTCCCTATTTTAATTCTTACAAAAATTATATATATAGCATGTTATGAAAATATTCATAGTAATAAACTGCTAAATATGCGGCTGAAAAGAGTACGATTTAAGACTCTGTCATGAACCTAAAATACTTCACTAAAGGTTTGATTTTAACTAAATCAGGAAACTTAATTTTATGCTTAATTGAGAATCTTATGTTTGGAAATAAGGTAGATTTTCTGGCCCACCTAATTTCATGGTCTTGTAGAACCTATAGAACATATATCCCAGGATCGACGAGATAGGGAAGTTGTGTCTGTCATTGGCAAGTAAATATACAACTTCCATATTTATTACTGCATGAATAATTCTTTATCTCGCGACTCCCTTGCCGGAGAGTTCGCGATCCTTATAGTTTCTGGGTAACATTAACTGTTAACTGCATTCTCTGATTAATCAAATGGAGTTTGATTTAACTAAATTGGCTTTTATTCCATCTATTTAGACAAATTGCGTTTTGTCTGACTTTTAGCCAACTTTCATATTTTGTTTCTCTCCCATTGAAGAATGTCTTCCTTCTACGTTGGAAACCGTCCAGCAAGAATCCGAGATACCTAATTTCGTGCCAAAAATTAATCAATGATAACATTACTTTTGTGTTTGAAAGAGTGACAACAACATCCGTTCCGTCCTATCCTGCGTCTTCCTTATTTAATTTGCGTGTCCTCGCGTGGTTGCGCTAATTTTTCTGAAGAGTTGAAGTCACATACAGCACTGTCAACAAAAGCCAGCCTTTGTAGGTTTAGAGACGAAGTGTTTGCTGAAGAAAATCAACCAAATGTTATATTTAAGAATCTATCCTGCCAGGGACCTTGTAATTTTTTAAAGTAATTACAATTTCATAAGATGCGTTCAGTCAATCAGTAATAGGGTACAGTGGACTAATAAGCCAATGCACTTTAATTAAAAGTTAATCTAATGAGTTCCTCATTATCCATTAGCTATAATTTATAAATACTAAACAGTTATTTTTAAGTCTGTGCTGTCTCGTATGCATGGCATGGAACAAATAAGTATAACTGAGGAGATTTAGCTAGTCATGTGTCGACACGATGCGTAGTAGACGATATACCTGTTACAGTAGAGCTCAGTTTATCTCGAGACAAGTTGGCTGTTTAAAAGTAATTTTAAAATAATTAGGAAATATATTGTTTTCAGTTCAGGGTATGTTATGGGTCAAGAAACTCGACGTAAAACCTAAGAGTTAATAATTATAGAGTGTGGTAAAAAGGTGTTGCCTCAGTCTGTATATCCCATACGTAATAATATAATATATGCTTCCAACCATGAAAATAGCGTTGCGCAAGCACACTTGAAGGAGAATTTTCTTCTCAAAAGGCAAAACTCCCATCTCCCCTCTCCTTTCTCTATTGCTCATGGTGTATGCCATGTTATATCTCACATACTGTGTCTGCCATACGTTCAAAGACGCAGCACACAAAAGATAAGGCGATAGTCGTCCAATAGACGCAAAACTATGATGACCAACAGTAAATTATTATATTTTTATTGAGTTTCAATTTCAACACTAACACGAAGTATCACTTTATAAATTTTCTTGCATTAACCGGTTCGTCTATACCACTCATTTCTCAAAATACTGATGTCACCGTCTTGATTTTTTTAATAATGATAATTACGAAGTGATTCGTTTATGAAATATGTTTTCATGCAAGAGCAGTCCACTGAATTATGGAAATATGAAATTTAATAACAACGTTCTCGTCTACATACCTGCCGTTTAAGTAGCAACTCATAAGTTACAATTCTTGTTAATACTACCTAAAATAAAAATATTCTAATTCACTTATTCTTAAATATAACTCACCTTAATATATGAACAACCGTTATATTAGTTATAATAAGAGATTTGGACTTATTTAACAGGTAAATACTTAAAAAACAGTGAAATATATAAAGAAATTTAGATAGACCGACATTTCGATGCGAATCTTTCTCAAATTGGTCTCCAATCTAGGGATCTGTTTCCTCTTTTCCGTCTTCACATATAATGCTTACGACAGTCCGAACCATCTTAGCCTGTTTTTATATTGTTTTCACTTTGGCTTCTTCCTGTCACAATAAAAAATTTGTTTGGTTTTCTATTTCGTATCTGATTTCATATCTGATGATACAGTATGTAGAGGATTTATTTATTTGTGGAAGAAACGAATATGATATGATATTGAGAAGGATGTTTGCAAGTCTCTGAGGGTCGGCTACCTACGTGAATGGCATCGAGGGCACGTTTGACGTTTCTCGCGCGCCTTTCTCCGTCTAGGGAATAGCAGCAGATAGCGTTCGCTTTCTGATTGATCTGGTGACTGCCTCATCGACATTCATCACGCGCGTCTCTGCACCGATTGCCCTCGCGATACCGTTACCGTCCCCGGGGTCAACAGCATCCACCATCCTACTGATTAGCTCAAAGCTGAAATGCTAATCAGATGTAAACCAACGATGAACACATACATTGACCAATTCAAAGACCAAATTTATATTAAGCGGCTTCCTAAATAATAACAGAGTGATCATATTTAAACACATCCATGTCAATGAGAATCACAGAAAAATAATTCCGGAGTTGAATTGTGTAACACATCTATTACTCAGAACCAAAATATATGGTAAATTTTTGATGAAATGTTCAAGACGGGTCTCATGAAAGTAACTTCATTACTAACACTGTTCTACCGGCGGGCCAATTTTAGTCGTTGGCAATCAGCTACTGTTTGACACCGACTGGATGTTAATCCCCATTGACCTTATTCCGTCGATTTCTCAATCTAGAAAGGATTGGTGAACAAAAAGAGTAGTGCACATAATTTAATAAACCGGCGTCTAGCGTTTACTAATACTAACGCAGGTCATATTTGTACGTGGCTCGAAGAGATTCCAGAGGATTACAGCTCCACTAGTCTGACGCCGGCTCCAACTTATTTAACAAATAATGAAATACTAACTATCGCGCTATACCCTCTTTTAATTCAGAAATTTCTGAGTTTGTATTATAGATACTTTAATATGAAACCCTACCGCTACATACAAATATACATTTTAAATAAAAACCAAATATCAACCTCAATATAAGACATAATCCTTCTCAATACTCATGGATGTTACAATAAGTACAAGAGACTAGGTGTCCGTGACAGTACACGGATACCACCAACGAACAATGGCTAACGTCCTTAGTAGGATGGACCAACCCGCGGCCCATCTGGTTATTTTTGTTGGCCCTTGCCCTTATTACTAGAAAAATATATTAAATCAACGTTTGAAATAAATTCTTTTGCCGTTTATATTTCTTTACGTTTTAAGTAGTTTTCATTGTGACAATGCTGTAACACAGCGTGGGCCATACTGTGTGGTCCGACCTTTAGTTAGCTGAGGGCCAATAAGGCTGTCGAATGAACATGTGAAGGCCAGAGACATTCGAGAAAGAAAATGAATTACATATATTGTTCAAAAACTATTTAAATTTATTTTAAAAGGAGTTTAATACTACTAGTTTAATATATATATAATATATATTAAACTAGTATATATATATATATATATTGGATTGTTGGCTGTGTAGTAGAAGAGTTGGGGAGGGTGTAAGCAGTATTGTCACCGAGGAACAAGAGCTGCCACCTTGCGGATATTCTTTTAGAATTTTATAAAAATATTCTTTATACCCTTGCGAACGAATTATAGATAGCGTCAAAGTTTTTATACCACGTTCACTACTTTCACGAATTAGTTTTTTGACGTACAACATTTCCTGAACTGAACACAATATATTACTTTGCATACATGCTTTCAGAACAGATTTTACACATCAAAGTTATTCTAACAAACATTCTCTCGAAGCGAACCGCTGGGCATCGTATTTACATACGCCATGCTGTATCTCGCGTCCTATACGTGTTTCTAACGAACAGTTCATGCATAACTTGGTTGAACACCAATCGTACATATTTTTCCTAGTGTCCATTACAGGTTTTACTAGGGCTGCCACGTGGCTGTAGTCAGTTCTTACTGACGAGGGATGTATTCCGGTGGCTTCACCTTTTCTTTTATGATGTGGTATACTCCCAGACTGATTTAAAGATTGACGGCCAACGGACGGACTGACTTCCAAAGATTTAATGTCGTTTAATCGGTTATAAAACACTTTTTGTTATGTTTGAAATACTCCAGTTTTTCACGCACTGAATACCAATAATTAATATAATATTCTAAATTTTATTTAATAAATAACTCAAATATCTTATTTAATTTCAATGGGGAGAATGAGAAATTTCAATCTAACAAACCACAAATAGCGCTATTCCTTGTGTACAGATAAAATCACCTAAATGAATTCGGATCAAGTATATTATTTCTAATTACTTTTTGTTACGGGAAAAAGCAATTTATTAGTAGAATTGTATGCCGAGGCGTATCAACGTGATTAAATCCTATTTACACTGAAAATAAAATAAAGGGGTTATAGATGTGTTTTTATCCACTCACAAATTTGCTTGATAACTTTCCCTCTTATTTATCTTCTCTGTAAAGTGTAAAAAATAAACGTTAATGTACTTTAACATCAAATGTGATATCCAGTGTCACTTTTCTAATTACAACTGTTTCCAACAAATTTACTTTTTAATTTTCGTTTGAATCATTTATTGTAGCTAAAATCTCATACCCTTGGATACGATGAATTAAGGTTATTGTTCTACTACCTCGTAAGATGGCAGACGCGTTGTCACTGTTCTAAATCTTTGATTCAATCTTGCTTTCTTCCTTTACAGGCACTTTCTTTGGCTGTAGGTTTTGGAGGATCCGTATAAACCTCAATTTACATTAGTAATTTAAAGATTAAATATCTTATGCTTATTAGAATACAAATAATTTTACAACTACAAGGACGTCAAGACGAAGCTTTTATATACAATAGATGTATTTATATATCAAAATGAAAGTTAATTCAATTGTGAATCATTGGGATACCATAAAATTTGGAATATTATTAAATATAAATCGTAATTTTAATGATAATTATTTACATATAATTTGGGGGTAACAACTTGGTGACAGATTTGGCCTATGAGAATCGTCAGTGCCAAATAAGGGGCCACTTTTACGACCCAAACAGTAAAATAACTCAGTTATTCTGTTACAAACTAACAGACACCTTGTAGACACTTTTCAATAGTATAGTTTCTATTTCCTTTATTATTTCCCACGGACGCATTTACTTTACAAATATCAAACGTTTTCGAGTTATAACACGCTGAAATTATAATCTGCATCCTAAAATATTGTAATAATATTTACAGGGGTTCTAAATTTTAGAATAGTTAAAAGGGGATGAACAATGAGTTTCAGCTATATGATTTTCGTTTATCTTTTCATTATTTTCAATTCAATTTCCACTATATATTACTATATTTACAATCAAAGATACAATGTATCTAAATAAATAAAATATTTATATATGTATATATACATATTAACAGTGATGATGATTAAAATAAACTTATATGAGGTAATTCTTACGGTCGTGGGCCTTCCCATAAAAAATTCTTTAATATGTAATGAAATCCAAACCACTGCTTCCTCCAGTTCCTAGTAAATTTACCTAGAAGTTACCATTCAAAGGAATCAAGTCTGTTCACTGAATGATTCCAAGAATTAGTGTCCCAATCTTCCTCATCTGAAAACCAAGATATCAGATATCATGACAAACGTAAAATATGATCTGAAGCGATCTCACAGACACACCACCAAAGAATCATTCTGAAGGATCTTGGCCAATAATACGTCCTGTCTAAATTCTTCCCCTCTCCAGTCCACTCATTTTCATCATTAGTTTGGCAGACTCCTCCCCAATCTCCACTTTTTACATATTGGGCGACCCCATAATAAACTAAAAATCAGATATTCCCATCAGTTTCTGTCGTCAAATTGCATACAGTATTCCAGCACCTCAATACCGGCACCTAGCGGCTAGACTTCTATTGCTCTTGTCAGTATAACCCTTCAATGCTAAAGTTGAAACTTTCTTAAAGCACCGAAAAATTCTTCCCAGGACTGTATTTTTTTGCAAGAACAATTTCTCAGTTTGACCTTTATTTTGATATACGATTAACTGATTCTATGCTAATATTCAACTTTTTTCCCATTTTTAAAAATATAATCGAATAAAGCACACGTATGTGACGCAATTAATGTTTCTTTCAATTGCAATATCACATAGTAACTTTAAATTTATTTATTTATTTCAGACTTTCTATGAAGCCCTTTCTTTCAAATATACGTCATATTTTATGTAAACAAATTTACATTATTTATTGCTAAATTATAAAATTAATATATTTCTCGGCTCAACATCTCATTTATTTTCCGCGTTCAAATACGGTAATAGATTCTATAACTTCTCTCAGGAAATATTTATAATGTCCAATAATTAAATATGAAATCAATAATTTGAATTTATGGTTGGGAGTCCAGCGAGTCTGCGGAGTCTCTCCGAAAAACAAGCGGCGCTGATTAGATGGTGAGAAAGGACATGACGTGTGATGGATTGCCGAGACCCTTCGAAGAGCATAAATGATCGGGCGTTCATCCCGCGGAAAATTTTAAGTAAGGTTTATCTCTCCGGCGGAGTTACTGAACACTGCGAATTACTTAGAATTTGATTATTTAGAAGGGGTCACGTGACGAGGCTTCCGCACCAAGGTAGAAATACGGAAAACAAAATTCCGGGGAGATGCGAGTGAAGAGAAGTGGAGGAGATTTCAGAGACGTGTAGTGTCTGAGCTCAGACAAGTCAATGATGGATATGAATCTTTGGAGATAGTTGTCGTGGATGAGCTCTCAGTTGTTAGTCAAACCATCAGAGAAGGTGGAACACTTTTAGGTGATCTGCGAGAAGTATTTGGTGTCCTTACCCACCCCCATGCCGCCAGATAGGAAGGAAGAATGGAAGGAGGAAACGACGACAGAGGCGAATTCATCTAAACATCTGACAACCACGAGGATGCTACTTCCAACAAACGCAACATCAGTCAGGCGTGTCAAATACTGTTGCACCGAGATGCTTGTGATGAATATTACTGATGCATAACACCAGCCTCATTTCATGGCCCTTTAAATAGATTTAGAGTCCCTTGCGATTTATAATCTGTACTACCTGCGATATTTAACGGCACTGAAATTATAATTATTTTAAAAAATATTATATTTTAAATTAATCATAAATTATTAATTAATTATAATCTAAACCCTCTCCCAATTCAACTATTATGAAAACACTGTAACCACTGCTTCAACAGATAGACTATACAATACTAGCCATTACATCTAATATCCAAATGTTGTCTTCCATACTATTTTTTGCTAAGTTTATCATTGCTGTAATAATACAATAATTTCTTATGTTTTACGAATTTAAAAAAATTCTAAAACGGAAAATGTGTTGTTTCCGTCATTTCAAATAGCGGTCTTTCTATTGTATTTCTGTGGCACAATTCCGGATCTTTGGTGCTGAGTGTTGCAATAAGTTTGTCGCAGCTCTCACGTGGGATATCCGTATCCACAGTTCGTTGGCGCCTGACATCGTTAACGTTGTCGCCTGTTGAGAGAAGGGAGAGCCAAGTTTGGAGTGGCAAGTTGGCAACACTCACACAACCATTCATTACTCGTACTTCTTGCTGCTGTCGCTGGATACAATTTTTTCCCTTTAGGCACTTATTTAATACCTATGAAACACTTTCTATTATATTCGATCCAGTTTTACTTCACTTGCAAAAATAACGGGATTTCCGCATGCCTTACCCAACAACTGTAATACTAGTCATTACATATAACTTAAGAATATCATGTATCAATTTTAATTTAAAACGCCGCCTATTATAGTTATAGTTATTGCAATTATTAATACTCAAAGTTATAAAGTCATAAGTTATAAAGTATATTTCGGTCAATTGGCCATAATACATTAGTCATATATATATCAAGGTAATGTTAACTTTATAAGAAATTTCAAATGAAAAAATCTTTATGCGACAGCATTTCTCTACTCCGGTGTATTGTATAAAGATCATTTTATCCGTGTTGTGGCAATATATCTCGTATATAAGCAGAGTCACATGCCCCAACTGTAACCAACACCAATATACTATTTCCAATATTACTGTGCACTGGACATTCTCTACAATGGATCTTGTATCTAAAGTTTAAAATATTATCATCCTTTTTTCTCACTTTATTCCTTTCATTCTATGTTTTGTCCCTTTCTCTCTCTCTCTCTCTCTCTCTCTCTATATATATATATATATATATATATATATATGCCTACTGTGGTTCTACGTTTCAATTTATTATATTCGCTGTCAAAAATTTTGATTACTATCCCATTTCATTTTGTGTTGATAGTGCCCTGACAATGCGATATTATTTCTGAGTTCCCTCACGTTACTCTTCTGAATTGAGGTCCATGTGGAGCTTATACAGGTTGTTACATGTTACAAGGCTTGAACCCTGCAAAAGAAATATTTTTTTACCAGTACGCATTATATCGGGATCGACCCTCTACCCCACTGCAACGTTCGAAAAGTTCAGGGTAGGCAACCCGATGAACACAATTAAATGCCAACATTTGTCAAACAATTTGTATACTATCTTTGAGTTAAATTTCAAATTTATATAGTAGTTTTCTACTATGGAGATCTATTATGCGAACAAGTTTCAGATTTTTATCTACATGCTCAACAGAGATATCGAGTCTAACACAATGAAAAAATTAGTAAAATCCCATTTTTAAAGGGGTGTAATTTGTAAAGGGAAGCTACGTTACCATTGTTAATTTATATAGAGTAACTACATCATTATGTGTAAAGCCACGGAAATTATTGAGGTTCTAAAACTGTTTATTCTTGGGGTAGTTAGCCTACGTAAATGGAATTTTCTTCATAATGAATCGACAACGTGGTACACATAGTACATGAAAAAAATAACATTATGTTAGAAAGTATGGATTTAACTTGTAGGTCTAAATGTACTGAACACGATACTGTTTATTTTAAAAGGATACGTCAACACAGTCGTGGATAATTTAGAAATTTGTAGATAACTGAAAACGCGAAAAACGGCGTGCGCGCAACAACAAAAGAGGCAACTAATTTTGAACCGGACACAATATGAATTAAACAAAATTAGTTCTGAACTGCCACAACATGAGGCAATGCACAAACAAAAAATTAATTTTTACTAAGATATTGCGTCAACCAATTTCCTTTTTCCTGGACCACTTGGCTTGGATTGACGATCCTCACGTAAAAGATGTGAGATGAGTACAACGGGTTACCTATCCTGAACTTGACGAGCGTCGCACCGCTGTATGGGGTTATTTCCAACGTGTGTATTAGTAGAAAATGTTTGTTTTCATTCGTACTTTCATCCCTCAAACGTTGACATTAATTTATTAACATCCCGTTTACACTTTAGAACAATCCTCACATCGTACTTGACAAAATTACTTGTCGACCTCCTGTGGTCTAGTGGCGCACCGCAGAGGTCTCGGGTTCGAATCCTTGGCATAGGCGTGGACGTTTGTGTTGTTTGAGAAACCATAATGTGATACCCCTACATGGATATAAGTTCCCATAATCGTGCACAGTCGCTAATAACCTTGCAGTTGGTGAGACAATAAATTTTTTTAAAAGAAAACTTCTTATTATTCATTACATTCTTCCTATCCAACACAATATTTGTATAGATCTCAATTTTATTACTTGATTTCATGGCAGATTAACATTCATTTAAGCCATAGTACCACAGAACTTTGATAATCATTTCAGAAAGTCCTTTACAATACGCAAACACATATTATTCACATTTGTCTCAACCTTTCTTCGTTTGCATTTCCTCACTCATCTTGCTAATTGTCATGTCTACCTCTTTCTCTGTTATCCTATTTCCTTTATACAAATATTCATTACATCCTTGCAGTAGTCTTTCTTTCTACACGTCGATCTTCCACCTCCATTCTTCACATTCTTCCTCCCAGTGTTTATTGCCTCATTGCCATCCTCATATTCCTTTTTACCATTTTCCCATATATTTTTAATAGATATCTAAGGATACAAGTTGGTTTTAAGTATTGAAAACACGGTATCTTTAGCCATAATCAAAAGTCTGTTCACTTTACAGCTTCCGTTATTGAGCTCCTATCTACTTCAATTTTTTGTATCCAAGGTTGCTGCGTTGTATTCCTTTTTATATCGTATCGTTTTTCACTTGTGTCCATACCTCCTAATCATTTTTTGCTTTTATCAGCTCTTAGTTGACTAAGACAGGGTTTTCTTACGTTAACAATTTTTAAGGATAAAAAACTAGACACTATGAAACGTGGTGATTTACGATTAGTATTAAGTAGTTTTATACCCAATATAAAAAGTTTTATTTAAGAAAATAAGTTAAAACCATCTCACAAAATTTAAAAAAATTGTATTATAAATAGATACTAATCCGTAAAATTGAAAATTTTTAATAATATATAAGGATTTTCAATACAAGCTGTGTAAGTGATATTAACAAAATTCTTTTTTCTTTTATGCCCTTTTAAATAAAAAAGTAATTACGTTAATACCTCTGACAGTTTTTTTATCATTTCTAAATGTACCGCCGTTATCAAAAACCCCTTATACATTAATAATTATGTTTGTTTCTTAATTGTAACTTGATACTTGGTGCTATTTTAATATTATAAGAACAAAAATTAAGGGTTTTACTGAAACAGAAAGTAGAAAATATTTTGGGAATCCCTGGATGAATTCCAACTATATGAGAAAACGGTAAAAAAGTAAATGTAGCTTGTGAAATGCCGTGAAAAATAATTCTTTTTAAATGAGTATTAAATAATATGCATATAATGCTCTATTTTTAAGACGAATAATACTTTTTTTTAAAAAAATGTCTATTGAAAACAATTCTCGTGGATACACGTTATGTGTTTTGAGTATGAATTCAAACTGTTAAACTTCTTTTCTCTGTTTTAAATTTATGAGCTTTTTTATGAGTTTGCGTACCTTTGCATCTCCATGCTTGCTAGGATTTCTCGCCTTTGTCCGTGAACAGTGAGGCGGGACATGCTTGCGGCTAACCCAGCACTCCAGGGATTAACGACCAGTGGTCTCCAATCATACAGACCCTGTGAGAGTACACACGCGGCTTAAGCTCCTAAGCACACTACACATTATCAACACCTCATGCAAATTTTAGAAATAGTAAAGAATTAAACTTTTCAATTTTTAAAAGGACCAAATTAATATATTTATGACAGACCTACTTTTAAAATTTATTATTATTAATTTTATTAAAATTTTGAGGAGCTTTCGGCATATGCCATTGTCATATACAATTTTAAAGAATATATTAATAAAAGTATTACACAAACACAATTTTGTTATTGATTTAAAACCAAGGGTTTTTTATATGGCTTCAATATAATCATAAATGAATTAATACAGCCAAATTCAATTATACAAAAGTTAGTCTGGACTTCATCAGGGATCCAATGGACTAGGAATAATATGAATCTAAAACTTCAAATAAAAAATGGTTGACTAAATATTTTTGGTATAAAATTATAATACATTCTCCATACATTGGCAAAATATTCCACTAATGTCAGACAAATATTGAATTTATATACGGTTTTTGTAAATTTTCCAAAGCGTGCTCTATCTGTTACGCATCTGGCGACCAAAATGATTTGTTTGCAGAAGTACGTATGTATGGCTGTATGTTTGTAAAGTATTACCACAGTAAAAATGCCATCTAATTGAATGTAAATGATTGTGTGTTGCAGTCATGATGCTATAGATATTTTAAATAAGCCATTAAACATTTATTAATTAGATAATGAAATTAATTTACAAAAATAAATTATCAGAAATATCATTTAAATTATTAGTATCATTATAGGTCAGTTTATCTGACTTCAGTGAAATAATAAATAACATAGCCAATTTAGTCAGAAATGAATTTTAATTGCAAATAAAAAAATTTAAACCATATTAAAAGAAACACTTTATAACTTTCAAAAATCCTTGGTTTCAAATCAGCGCCAAAATTTAATGAAACCAAAATTATATTTCAATTTCTATTATAAATTTTATTAACCCTTTGAAAAAAATTTGGCATGTCATAGTTATCTACAATTTTAAAGGATATTTTAATAGAAACAGAAAGAAACAATTTTCTGATCGATTTAAAACTAAGGTTTTTTATCATTATACATCAAAATAAAAACAGTCATTTAATACAACAAAAGTTCCTTGAAGATATTATAACAACACTGCTTTTATTATATTTACAATTTTTTATTTGAATTAAAATTCAATTCTTATTTGGCTGTACTATTCATTTATTATTGTCGTTTTTTATAGGTTTTTTTGGATCTTATGTGCAACATTTTTCTCAATAACACCTCAATTTTTCGTCTAAAATCTTATTATTTTAGCATATATATGTTTTATGTTGGACTTATGATAGTTTCCTTGTTCTTTGTGTACTTATAAAAACATTAGATTACCTAAGGATTGTATAATTCAACTGAAAATGTCACTGATAAAAATTTAGTTGAAGGTGTCAATCCGAAATTTAATCTTTGATTAAGTCCCATAATTTATCTTACGATTGTAGGTATATAATTGCTCTGAGAATGTACAGTGTTACAGAGAGGTCAATTAGTTAACGTTATTGTATTTTTTTTAGGTGTGATCAGTTTCTCTTCTGTACAAGGCTCACTAATTAAGTTCACCTTCTAGTTATGTATTTCATCAGATGGCATGAGCAACGGATATAAATAAATAAGCATCGCGACAGGGATTACCGGTGTTATTAATCGCAACGCACACACGTCAATTCCTGCAAGCTTAAAGATTACGTGAAGCCAAATAAAAATTGATCTATGAATTTTATAATGGCACTGAATTTTATCAAACGTACCTGACAGCGCAACAGGCAGTGTATGATTTTCTTTACCAGAAAGCAATAAATGACATACAAGCTATACCACGCATTTAAAATTCTGAAACTATAAAACGCCTCTGTTTTATATGTATACTAATTAGATAAATCTGAAACCAACTGAATGAAAAATTAAGTCATACGATAAATAACACACAATGTTTTTGCAATACTGTAGCTTTCGTCGCGTAGTTCGAAACCGGAAGAGCTGTATGAGCGACACACCGCACACACCATGTGACGAACTCAAAAGCAAAACTTAATTTGTCCATTAATCAGCTAATTCTTTACGTAATTACCTTTTTTAATTTTATTCAAAATTCTTCTCTATCAGATTGAATGTTTTTTGCACATTACCATTGACTTTCTTACAAATTTAAACAATAACATTGTTAGTTCTAATTTCTTTTAAACAATTTAATGTAACAATTAATTCTGGACTTCATTGAAGAATTTTTATCCGAGAAATTTTTTATTAAGATATCTATTTCATTTAATATTATTAATTTATTATAGAACGATATTTATTTTATTATTTGTAATGTAAAATTAGCAAAGGATTGGAAAGTTGAGTGGCGCCGACAAGTTGGCGCAGAGAGGAGCTTTAAGCCTCTGGAATGCCGATACATCACATACAAATCTGACCTGAGTTATTTTCGCAAATGGCCAGCGTGGGAAGAAAGATCCACGGAAACAAATACATTTTGAAATACCATGTGGGTGCCTCGGCCAATGGGGTTTCGTGGTTAAAGATAAATCGATTGCAAAAGATAGATTTCGAGATTTTGAACACAGTAATGAGGTTGTGTAGACAATCATTCGGCTCTGAGAATCTGGAGCAAACGGACGGGAACCGATGCTTGGTCATGGACGCATATGTAGAAAGAGGGTGACTTGTGACAAAGAAGACGACGCCATATAGAGAAGCTGGTGGACTACAAACGCCACCCTGCAACCACTCTTATAATCCATGACGTTTAGGAGGGTATCGCCCACCTGAGATAAAGTAGATCGCCACACCATAAATTTCTTTGTAAATTTTACCCTAATTAATGTTTCTTCTGTTAAATTTTCTTGTGTAAATAAATTTCCTAATATTTCTTAGTTACCATTTTAATTTAATCCCCACCCCTCCTGCAGTATGACGAAGTCTATTATTAGGGTCAAAAATTTTATTTCTATTAACGTCAATTCGTCGATATTACATAAAGGTTCGTTTCTGTATTTTGAACCTCATCTAGTGTAATTTAAACTGGAATAAAGAAATTAAAAAGGATGATAACTTTGAAGTGCATGTCTTCGCAAAAGCGAAGAGGGCAAAATTTTGCGCTTGTTCGGCATTCACGTCTAAATTATCGTCCTTTATAATTACTTTACTCCCATTTTAAGTCACACTACTTGAAGTTCCAAATTTATGAACGAAAAGTCATGCAATAACCACTGTTAAATATAAGTTGATATTAAGTTTTTCTGACGTTTAATCAGTAGTACTATTTATTATTACTAAACATTTCGCAAAATTTTTGGATTGTGGTGGTGTCGCATCCAGGGCAGCTGTGATGTTGGACTGCTTAGTGCAATAGTCTTTGTCTGAGACAACTGGTAGAGACAATGGCCAGCGCAGTCAGCAGGTAGAAACTATAATTTCACAAAATTTAGCATTTAATATTATTACACGATGTTAAAAGTTCTCGGAGAGGTAGTATGTCAACAAGGAGCGAGTTTTAGTCAGTTTTGGTTAGTTTCTATTATACTTATATCGGAAGCTGGAATTATCGCCATATCGGCAAATTTTCTCCAGATTACAGGTTTTTGCTGTTACATGTCACTCTTACTAACGGACGGTGACGAAATTGACATGACGTTACCACAAATCAGCGATAACCACCAACCCAAAATTATCTTGTGATTTACACCTCATGGCTTCATAATAAGCTAACATTTTATAATAACTAAATTCCCGCCAAATTCCAGTGTTATAACAGAAATACTGGCTTTATAAAACAAAATAATATAAAATATCTTTTGTTATATCAATAAAAATGTTTTTTTCGCCCACTAAATAATAAAATTAAAATTTTTGAAAAGTAATTATCACAGTAATATAAATATACAGATAATCTTGAGTCAGAAAATCATTTATTTTATTTAGACTATTACTAAAAATTATGACGCTTCGTCTTTTTCTGGAACTTCTTCAAGTGTCACAAATTTTTATAATTGTATTACTACATAGGAAACTTTCACTCTTCGAAATTATTAATTACGAAAAGAATTGGAATTTTCTGGAAGAGATCGAAACGTTCTAATTTTTTATAATAAATAGAATACAATACATGGATTTCTAACACAACGCCTTCATATTATTTATATGACTGTTGGTATTGTTTAATAATAAAAATTGTAGGACTATACGTGTTTTTCAACCATTTTCCACCACTATAGAAGGAAATTTAGAAGCCTAGGAATCATTAGGTAAAAATAGTGTGCTTTCTAAAATCATGCCGTTTCCGACTTTTTCAGGGGCTTTTCCTACAAAATGACGATAACAGGGTTTGTTTCCAAGTATCTCATCCAATTTTCTATTATTTGGCCATATAACACTATGTAACCGAAACTCACTCTCCAATGTAAAAGTTCGGTGCTGTGAACGAAAGATTCTTAACCATAACTGTAAAACATGATTTTTTCGGTGATTCATCGGGTAATTTAATATAGATTTTTGGAATTGAATTTCTTAAAAATACATGATTAAATATTAATTTATGCCAAACAATTAATGTGTGTCATTACGTCTAAAAAAATCTGTATGAGCACTTATTGATATTTGTGAATATACGTGAAACTTTAATCCGTGTAAGGTATGATAGCGTGTCTTTAGCCACTTAAGAATCGGCCGGTTCGTGTTCTCTGAAATTCCATTGTCTTCTGAATTGTGCAATGTCCATATGCGGAGGCCGCTGAGATTAGGATCTCGTTTGTGACGTTTGCCGACTGCGCCTTCGAAGATGACGTCAAAGATTAAATATATGTGTATATATTCTTCTCTGCCCTAAATAATAAATTATTTCAATTGTTAATTTCACTTGTTCGCTGTTATCAATCCATCACAATCATCAGCCGTCAAACAAAACTAGCCCCGCAGATACTAAGATCTTTCTAAATTATTTATTCTTACTTACTGGAAAAACTCCCTTCCTATGCTATTAAAGGGCAGTTTACCACCCCCAGCCCCCCCTCCCAAAAAATCGTCGAGCTCAATGTAAAATGACTGTGGGGACTGATCTTAACCCTTGCAGGTGTTTCTCTCCGGAGTGATAATGAGCCTTACCTAGCCTTGCATCTCTTTTGGATGAATATGGGGTAGAATCCTTAATCTATAGCCAGGGGACCCTTGTCAACCCATGACTGTCTCCCTCTCCCTTCCGCATCCCCCCTTTCACATTCCCATCCTACGCTATGAAAAGGGAATTGCTATTTTCTGGATCACCCTCATGTAGACTGTTACAAAAAAAACAAAAGTGTAGAGTTTTTATCCTTCTTTGAAAGTGAGGCAGCAAAATGACTTATGTACTTTCGACATTCTAAAATGCTACGAATTTCCAGATGGAAATTTAAAATAAAGAGGGTTTTCCAAAGTAAAACGTTAAAGTATAACACATATTTTTCAATTTTGTTAGTTTGCTTTGAAACTCGGGCAAGGAAAGTCTTGTGGAGCAACAGAAGTCCTTTTTATAAAAATTTCTCCTACTGCGTAAACGCAATTTGTATTTCTATTTGCAGAATATTTGCATATTAATACAAATGTTAAAATTAGGGTCTATTTATTATGAGAAATAACCAGTAAAATTGAAGAAGGACATGTGGATTGCGACTTTCCTGCAGCGCATACATCTCCAATGCAGTTAAATGAATGTTTTTAAAAGATCATTTTCAGGAATTTCAAATCATAGGTCCATTTTTCACGTTCCAATATATTATGATTTAAATATAAGACCAAAATAAGGAAATTGGCGGCAAAATGAAGAAATATAAAAGATTAAGTCGGGCATCTAGATTACGAGAAGCAGAAAATATTTTGCATGCTTCAAGTTAGACTCATATATTTCGTAAGTTATAAAACTATGTCATCATAGGGCGTTATTTTGATTTTATTTTAAAAGTGAACGTTATAATTCTATAAAAAAAACTAGGACCCGTTCCAATAAAAGTATGTTTCACTAATTGTAATGATAACAGTCCCCTGCCGACACGATCAGCAGGGTTCTTGTTAGAGCGCACAAATCTAAATTGACCCCTGGGAAGAAAATCTTGGGCACAAGTGTGCTACGACCTATTCAATTGAGGCTACCAAGGACTCCAACCAGATTGATACTCAGCTAACAACGCATGTGATGCGCGGCTTGCTTTAAAGTTAACGCAATGTTTTAGACATGCCAAATAATTTTAAAGGACTTGATAATTAGAATTTTGATTTCAGTTTGAAATATGCAGGTGCTGCAGGAGAGGGAGGAATCAAAAATAACCAAATAACTCATTGAACCCATGAAGTATTTTCCTATCTAATTCTAGTGGCATTTAAATTATCGTTAATAATATGGGTCATTATAATTTGTTTCCTGATTTAATAAGGTAAACCAACCTACTGGGTTACCAATCCTTAGTTCTGACGTAACGAAAAAAAAAAGATTTTATTAAGATGCGAACATTTGTAAATTTCTAAATGTTATATGCAAAATTTGTTGTACATTACAATGAAAAATGATGTTAGGGATAGTTCTTGAAATAACGGAAACGTAATTTCACCCACCAATTTTGTACTTCATAATACTACCGCCGATTAGTCAATTTTAATGTGCTCGACTAGCCTTCTAGGAGAAGCTCATAATTATTTTAATTCTCTCCGGGTTTGTGGTTTCAAAGTAATATAAATTATACCTGCATTGCATATCATTGAGACACAATGCATTGTAAATTATTTACAATGTTGGTCATTAATTACTTTTTTGCTGGTGTTTAGGGGAAAATATAGGAACGAACTGACAACCGGAATGTAATTGCTGTGTTTAATTGATGCGATTTTGTGGTATATCGATTTTGCCATTATTCACGTGTACGGGTCGTGACAAAATTTGCATCGTGTGTTTGGCCAAACGTATTCATTAAACACTTTCAACCTCACGCCGAGCCAGTGCGCTCGTTTAATTCGGAAGATTACCCTTGTTTCTGCAGGTTAAAACCTCATTGTATGCCTGTCACATTGTTTTCAGAATTTAAAAGCCACTTTTTTTATAAAACGCGTGGATTTCAATTCCGTTACTCATGAACTATCGTAAAGTCTTATACACCGCGTGTTCTAGTATGGCATGTAAATACACCAACTCTCTTTTAAACATTTTGCTAAATAACCTTGTTAATATTTCGATATGCATTATTTAGTAAATGCATTTTGTGGTGAAATATGGGAAATTTTTTAGCTAATTGTAACAAAGAGACTGTCTAGTATCTTATAGTAAGTAAAATATGTAATTATTAATGTATCTAAATTAAATATACCCTGTAAAGTTGTAATCGGGCATTAAAATAAATGTCAACTAAATAATCATCTAAATGTAACCTATTGGGAAATGAAATTTAATTTGTACTTTAATCAATGTCTGGATATTAAAAATACAAGCTTTTTTTGGAAACTTAGCGATCAATTTTAGGGCATTTTCTATCATTTTGGGCCCAAAGTGTCCTATATCGAATTACTTGTCCCTATATGTATATAATAACGAAACTCTCCCTTTCGTCGTCTAAAAAATGGTTCGAACCCCTCGGGTTGCCACGTGGCACACCAAATAAACAGAACAGATATTAACAAAGTTTTACTTAGATGAATGAAATAAAGAAATAAGAAACGTTTAAAAGTTCTTGGCCCAAACTCCCACCTCGGTTCGCACTGCGGTTGACCGTCGAACACGAGAAGTTGGTCTCAACCGTTCAGCTTGAATTCCAGAACCAGAAGGCATGCTCCTTGTTTGTGGCGTGATCATGCCACGCGCCTGCTCCCCTCTATCTTTCCTCCGTCACGGAACATCTCTGCCCTCTGCCTTGAAATTCATAAACGGCTGACAAATGGTCAGAGATTCGTAGGCAGGAATATAACGGCGGACAAATGAAGGCCAAGCGGACGTGTGTTGCGATTCACTATATATATATATATAATACCATTAAGGAAAGTAACAAATTATACGATGTGTGATCAATAATAACGGGAACTTCTTAATTTTTCAGGCTTTCTAAATCATAGTTTAAAATATAGTTTTTTATTGAAAGTTGAATTGTTATGCGTGTTTTCCTGGACCGGTGATTTTTGCTAAGTGAAAAAGTAGATCAACTAGTAAAATATAAAAAATTAATACTTTGAATGTATTCTTCATTAGGAATTTGTGATCGTTCCCGAGTTTATCGAAAGAAAACATATGCTTGTGCAAAATGTTTATAAGATTGAGAGTAGAGTCTTTGGTAGGTGGGAAAAAGAGGAATCGCTGGTTATTGTGTTATCTGATAATTGTAAAACAGTATTATGCAATTTAAATGGTATGTTAAATAAATATTATTTACTCAAAGTAGATGAATGTTGAAATATTGAATCGCATCAAATTGATTAAGGCTATCAACCGTAAGTAGAACGTGGTTACAAGTTGAATTAATATAAACAACGTTGAAAGCGTATTTTAAATTTCAAATATTTTAGTAAAGCTAACTAATTAACGAAGGAATATCTTACAATAGAAAATAAATGGAGTGAAATTTAAGAATCGTTAAGTATTTCATGTAAATTGCCGCAGTAGAATTCTTGTCAGGGTTGACTAAACAAGGAACGAGGCTTGCGCTCAAAAAGTTTTTATTGCTCTGTTTGTAGCATAAATATTAATATTCAATAAATCCAAAGTATATGGGATGAAGAGATACCATATAATAAGCTAAATTTTCTTAAGGGACTTGAAAGACAACTACATTGTAGATACAGTTGGTACGACTCGTATTAGTAACAAGCTTGCTAGGCGTGTAAAGGAGTAACTCATTCTTGAAACGCTAAATTTGTACACGGGCCAATGTAAATAATGTTGTCATAACGGTAGATATACATATTATATTGAGTTATATACTCTCGCGTGACAATTAGTAAATGATATACAAATTATATCATAGCACACGTTGTTTGAATGTTAATTAAAGGAAGACGGTTACAGACCGATGAGTGAGATTCTTCCCCGCATGTTTAATAATCAAGTATCCAATGTAAGAAAAGACAATAATAATGTAAATAAAAGTAATAATTCACTATCATTATAACCATTCCGACTCGTTCATTGTCATTCCCCTTTTTATTATGAATATTAAGATGTTGAGTGACATGCTCGTCTCTATTTTCAACCTCTTTGATTCCATTTTAAACTAAGACTGATGTGCTACTAAATTTAAGTAACTAAACGTCGTTTACTACTGTTTATTTAAAGTTTACATTCATTTTTATCTGACGAATAGGTTGCTGCATTATTAATTCATCTGTTATTGTCTTCTATATACAGCAGAGGTTCATTAAGATAAAATAGTTTGAACTAATCGTAACTAATTCGTAGTTTGTTTTTGTATGAATTTAAATACATAACTTTTTTAATTAAATTTTTCTTAAACAAAACGTCCACAAAGTCTTAATTCCAGTCCAATAATGTTTATTGAGAAAATCATCTTTCTAACAGGGTAAGGGGCTTTCTGTCATCATCATGAGCATATTTCAAAAGCTGTCTGCTGCGCTCTCATTGGTCGATCACTGTCACCAGATACCTGTGCGGTGTCGACACGTTGCGGCTTTCGTTGTCGTATCCCGGATAATGCAGCCAGAGCTTAATTGGAATCCCGCGTCCTTATTAATTAAATTATTGTGTAATCTGATTTATATGGCTTCCTTCTGCATGCTACGAAACCAAACTCTTGTTCGGTAAAGTGCTGTGGTCCTTTTGAACATTTTGTAACCCGTTGTAAGGGATATGTTCTGCGTCTCGTGATGTTTCTGATTGTTTCAAAAAAATGTCTCCTTTAAATTGTACGGAGCGTTCTTAGCTCCTGATGATCTGTCGTCATGTAATCATTCCACATCGGCATGGAATCTTATGCACGACTGCTATTTTTCGTTCTAGTTTCCCTTTTTTGGACTTTCAGGTGATTAACTGTGCTCTTTTTTAGTTGACATTAATATTCCGATAATTTTGGTTATGGGACTTCCATAAAGGAAGGAAATATTTGGCGTAGTCATCTATATGATTAATGACCCTCTTTTGTTTAACGGTCGTACTTAATGATTTTCTGTGTATACTGACTCTTGAAAGGCAGACAGCAGATGGACAAATTCTATTTTATATAATTTTATAAGAAGATAGCACATATTAGCCGATGCCTGCAAGCCAAAGCATAAACTAGCGCAAATATAAAATATTCTTAACACTTTTCCACATGGGTCAATACAATAACACAGTACGCCGCTATTACTTACCGCCATCTGAAATCAGAGACGTACATCTGAGAAAAGCGAGGGCGGTGGTCGGGGTACACCTTTCAACATTTCTCTTTTTTTGCGGATTATATAAAATTTATTTTCGGTATCATCACCAATAGCTTCAGAATTACGATGATCAGACTGCCTTTTGGGCGCCTTCTTAGCATTCCAGTACCTGGACTAAATGTTTTTTACATCACTCGAGCAGTTTATCCTAAATTTGCTCCGCAAATTCCGTCTTTCGAGTAAATACAGCCTATCCGAGCACTTAAGTCTGTCCTTAGTTTGAAATCAATCGCCATTATTTCAGGTTATAAAAAACTCAAACAATAAAATTTGTTTTGAAATGCAAATATATTCGAAAAATGTATTTTGACAAAATATTATCTTGTTTCTTCCATGGATTTTAAGTGCATGTACCGAAAGCGTTAAACAAAGATTGATAAATATTATGGTAAATGATCCCTATATTCTTTAAAATTCTGTGAGATATAAAAAATTCTTAAAACATTCAAAAGTTGAGCTTGAAATTCATTGTGTGTATCCCTAAATCAATTTTTTTCGTTAACAGAGCTCAGAGAAAAATAGGTCATAATAAATATAAATTATAAATACATATCTAACAACCCCAGTCAGCAATACATAAATAACAAATTTAAAAAATCTCTTAAAGAAATTATTAACTTATAATTTAGTAGTAGCATCCATCTGTATTTTGCGCTATAAAGTGTCATTCATTTTTATTTTATACACTTGCATAATCTAATTATATAAATTATTATCGCCCACTATCAAATCTTCAAGATATTTGCTGCATGATATTTATAATTTCAATTCTGTATTGAAATTTTAGCCCTTCATTTTTCATCTCATAAGACTTATATGTTTAATAATTTAAAAACTTTCACATAAGTGTCTACTGTACAGATGGTCTGAGATTTTTTCAACTATGCATCAAATTTTGAAAGAAACTTTCAACTTATATCTCGAAATTCTAAACGTTAATTTCATCAGTCAAGAAGAACCTTATATAGATATATATTGCAAATTACCGTGTACATTAAAATTTTACATCGAAAGACATAATAACCGTTTCTCATCCATGAAAGCCATGGATAGTAATTTACAAGATGGGCTTAAGTGATTTTTATATTTTCATAATAAATGGTTTTACATTTAAAAGATGTACATTTTTCTAGTTCTATTTTTACATTAGTAATTTTATGGCCATTCTAACTTTTATCATAATCTTAACAGTAGGTTGTATAAATAACATCCATCTCTTAATTGAAATGTACGTTTTTAGCTTTTCTTAAATTAATTATCAATTCTACTGTCCGTTTTAAAACCAAATTTTATTTTTGGACTTAGATTATTTATTTTATTTCAATTATATTATTTATCCACTCTGTCGCCCGTGATCGATAACTTTAAGTATTGAACTGGTGATGAAGAAAGTCAAAAATGCGTATGGGAAGGGAAATAAAAATGTATTGAGGTGAAATAATAACCTTAAGATTTAAGATTATAATGTGGTATTAGGGGAGTCAGAAAAATATTTGGAAAATATAATAAATGGCATGAACGTGATCCTGGACAAAGCGTACAACATGAGGATTAATGGCGGAAAAAATGCAACTTATTTACAGTTATGTAATTGTGAATATAAAGAAATCATTGCTAAAAATGTTCGTATGGAGTGTGGCGTTATATGGGTGTGAAATGTCGACGGTAGGAGTTGCAGGCAGGAAAATAATGGGAGCTATCGAAATGTTGTACTATTGGAGAATGCTGAAAATCAGCAGAGTAGAGGAAGGGAAAATAATTTTGAGGATTTTGACCAAGGGAAGGGATAGATTAACAGGCCACGTTTTGAGACGTGATAAATCTTGTAAAATGAGCACTAGAGGGATGTGTGTGGGGTAAGTACAGGAGAGGCCAAGGATGAAATACGCTAAGCAGATTAGGGAGGATGTGGGATGTGATAGCTATCTAAAGAAGAATAGGCTTGCGCAGGATAGGTTAGCATGCAGGGGTGTATCAAACCACAACGACAACATTATTTTTAAAATTTTATTAAATTAATAATTATGATTAACTGCTTTATTATTCCACAAAACACCACCCCATCAAAAGTGTATTCATTTATTAGTGCAACACTAATTATAAATGGTCCAATCTAAAATTTACGGTACTTTGCAATAATTACTATTGTGTGTGTAAATTTAAAAACTCTAAATTCAGAACGAGAAAAATTTATAATAATGTATCGGTTCCAAAATTTCAGAGAAATTAAAGGTTGCCCGATATTTTTGGAACTACCGTACACAACTGACAACAATTTTATATTCAATCTCATAAAAATTCTTACGGAATGTCTTATCTGCTAATAAAAACTTCAGAAAAGGGTAACTCTTTTGCTTTTTTTCTTAAGTATAGTTTTACGATCTATAAGGTGTATATTTTGCTAAATGTTTTCTTGTGCTTTCTGAATGAAAGTTATTGTGAAATAGAATTTTAACGTTAAATGTCGGCGTATTCAGAAGTACGTGTCTTTCTCTGTTTCCCGCAGAAAGTTCCACAGTGTTTACCCAAGCCCACTCTACTGGTAGCTGGAACTTTCCACGACACCATCCATCACTCTGTAGGCGTCCAAGTTTGAACCCGCTGAAAGTTGTGTGCATTCTAACTTGATCTGCGGAAGGGACAATTGGATAAGAGGAGGAGCAGTTTGATTCCTTACAGGCCACTGAAACGTGAAAGATTTACAGCAGTCTACGAGAAGCGGGCACATCCTTTATCCATATTTTTGGGGCTATAACGTGGAAACGTGAAATACGAGATACGTGTCATATGGAATATTTGGTTTCCGTCTTATCGCTTTTTACGATTTATTTAAAATTAAATTGAATGCAATATTTTCCATTAGCACAATATATTTGCGGGAACAATATGCTTTATTTCTGGTAGATAATATTAATTTCACTCAATTACCAATCTCGCGTCTCTTATTTCCTATTCGTGTTTTATAAATTGAGAGTATCTATATATATTATCTATATTATTTATATATTTAGTTCTAATAGGCAATATTTCCCAAGTGTAACTAATTACGTGTACGTTTCACTATCCTTTTCTCCTTTGTACATTGTAATCTTCCAAGCATTTCTAAATTACTTCCAGACTTTTGTAATTGTTTTCATAGAAAATAGACTTTTTTATATTTATCCTACAGATTTTTGTATACCAAAACGAACGTCATTTTTCCAGGATCACCCAACGTCGCAGATGAAATCGTCTTATCATTTAAATTCAGAGAAATTATTAAGTTCATGAAACACTTCAAACAATCTTTGTAGGTAAATGGCTAAATATTAAACATAATAAATTAAACAATAGGTCAAAATAACGTGGGGCCGGCAAGTTACTTTAGAAAATCGACATGGGCGCAATTGTACTTCCGATTAGATGTAAAATCTTTAAAAATGGCAAGAAAAGCCGAAAACAACGTGAAAGACAAAGGCTCAATGTTTTCTTTACTATGTTTATAAACGTTCTGTGTGTCCAATCTTCATCACACGGCGAAAGTATAATCGGATGACCAATTCTATCCATCGTCGACCAATCGTATCATAACTGACGGTAAGAAGAGCTGCTGCGATGTACTATGTAGTGTCACAAGCCTTCAATATTTTATGGGACTATACTTGATGCAACCCCACAAGTAAAATGACTAACCGTCCAGTCCGGTAACCATTGTGGCCACTGGAATAGCACCTGGTCAGTAACCGCAGCGTCACCTGTCCAGCGATGTGTCTCGTATATACTGGTGGAAATGTGGAGTGACGCCTTCTAGATGAAATCAAGTTGATTCATGAGCCACAATTACAGCATTTTTAGCCACTGCGGATTAAGGCGCCCGAGTTTAGTGGATTTCCAAAGTAATTGGCCTGCACCACGCTCTTTCATGTATTTTACAATTTTTTACGTTTTGCTTACACATTTATCTCTATTTAATTTTTTTTTTGAGTTTTACGAACTTTATAATTAGCATGAAAGAAGTTTTAAATCAATAAGAAGTCATTTCATGTG
The DNA here is from genome assembly GCA_034510155.1 of Eucriotettix oculatus. NCBI lineage: Eukaryota > Metazoa > Arthropoda > Insecta > Orthoptera > Tetrigidae > Eucriotettix > Eucriotettix oculatus. The sequence continues at coordinate 63,492,271 of CM067379.1, read as the reverse complement.
TTTTCTGATAGGCAATTGTTTATGTTAATGGTACCTATAAACCACGGTGCATAATAATGTTTTCATAATAAATATTAAGGCAGTTTTCAATCTCCCGTGGATCTCGTTCAATTTAGAATAGCTGATTTGTTAAAAATTGTGCGAATGAGAAGGAAAGTAAATTATGTTTCTGGGAATTACAAAGTTCAATTGAAAATAATTGTATCACAATTAAAACTAATAAAAGATAGTTAATAGTTATATTGGTCTGATTTGACTTAGCTATTCATAAATGAAATTACATGAGTTTCGAAAAATTTAGTACATAGGCTCTTGCGTTCCTTTTCTAGGAAGCTCTATAGATGCAATAACATAATACTATTAATGTAAAACTACAAAGACCGAATTTATAAATATGTTAATAAAAAAGACCGACTTTGTAAATTAAAATTGATTCAGTGAATTTATATTGTAAATTAATAAATTTAATTTAATGGATTCCCTTTAATACAATAATTCTATATTTTAAATTATAAAACCCCATTGTATTCATTTCAATATATATTTTTTTCTAAGTACTGAGTCACTGCGTCAGTTGTTATACCCAGAGGTTGATTATATTCGGTTGAAGCTGCTCTTCTAGACAGTCCAGTTTACGTTTCTATACATTTTGACTTTGTTCATCAAAACTTAAGATTTTAAGAATTTGCCTTATTCAGTCCCAATTTGGTTGTAAACTTATCTTATTTGATTAAATTCTATCAAAATCATAAATGAAGGGAATCGTACCTTTATTACTCTAATTACTCTCTGTGTGCATAAAAACGAAGTTAATGAATTGATCTTTATCATTAAATAAAACATACTGACCTCAACAGCGACTAAATTTCTCGTGTTTCAATTTTTGAGCATGAAAGTAATGAATAAGTATAACTCTTTTTAGCAGGACATAAATCTGAAACATCAATCACACACAAAGTTAAGAATTTATTGAGGCCAATTAGAGACGGCCTAGGGGAAAAATGGTCTGAAGCATAGCGAAAAAAAAATTAATTTAATGAAACAAAGCTTCTGTGTAGGTATAGTAATTTTGCGGCAATGTTCTACTTTAAGTATTTGAAATCAGAAGGAAGGTATGAAGTCCAAACTAACCCCGATTAAGTAAGTGGGTAATAGAAGGCAACGAATCGAAGCTGGCACGAGATCACTTGATAATATCACGCTACGAAGAGGTAGGTTTTGAAAACGTCAAAAAAATTTATTATTTGGTTATAAGTCAGAGATATGGCTCAAAAACATTATAATCATTCACTGATTTTATCGTTTGTTGCATTCACTCATATATATTAATTAATCACAGACAAGATATTATATTTAATTAAATAGTCGTGTATCCTTAATCTTCATTTCGGAATTATCCAAGGAAATCGATGTAAATTGGAACTTGGCCACTAACGGTTTCCATTTTAACGTTTCAATACATAATTGGAGGAAACAAGTTTAGCAAAGTGATTACAACCATTGCAGTACGATTTGATTGCTGACGCAAAATTAACATCGGGACAAATGAACGAAAAATACCTACAATGCAATGTCATTAACTTGAAACCAGATGTGCGAGTAAATACTAATGTGAAATCGCAAATACACAAAGAAAATCATGCTGTTATGGATTTGAAAGCAATAATCTGTCCAATATTCAAACGCAAATTTATGCTCCTAAATCGCCAAAGCGGATGTTTTAGAAATTAAGAGCTATTGAAGAACGATGTAGAATATTCCAACGAAGAATATAATCCGCAATTACAGAAACCGATTCAGAGGTAACAAATCCCATTCGTATCCATAGCGTAAGTTAAATTATTTTTGTACTACTTCCTACGACCTGATACGTGCTTTGATTTTAAATTACCCATTGTTAATAGAATTTAAAAACACATTTACTTAAATTTCTGAAAGTTTCCTTACGTAATTTAAGTTTAATTATGTTATTATGTTTCGAAAATTCTGTAAATTATTCATTTTTAATCAATATTTTTACGACAGTCGTAAGTATTAAGTTAATTTTACTTATGTTACATAATTATATTTTAGTCCTTCTGGAAAGAGAAATCACCGCTTCCGTATAACATCGCCACTTGACATTTATATTCACCCAAAGAAGGCGGCAAAGATAACCGTCGCCACAAAACGTCATGTCCAATTCACTCACTCTCTAGAACATTCCTGATTGAGTGGATGTCATAAAACAACTTAATTCAACTTATTTGGCGAATAAATAAAATTATGGACCTGAAGATTCCCATACTCTATTCACTCAAACTAAATCTTTAATACTAGCTGGTTGCCCTGTGATACCCAAGAATTTAATTATATTAGCCCACTACATTCTTTCACCCGAAATTAATCTCTTTATGAATGGCTTAGGAGCGCCTAAGGGAAACTTTAGAACACATTATAGCTCGCAGTGTGTTTGCGCAATTCCATGTGTATAACTGAGAAGTCGGCCTCTTGGCTACCTTGCTCTAACTTCCGCATCCCCCCTTTTCAATTCCCTTCCTATGCTATTAAAGGGGAGTTGCCTGTTTCAGGATCACCCTCATGTAGCCTGTTACCCAAAAAAAAAACTAAGAGGCGCTGCGGGAGTTTTCTCGCAGGCGCTTCAGCCCAGAGTGACTGCGGGGCTCACCTGATCATGTCGGGAATGCCTCGCACTCTCTCTCTGGGTACTTTTTATCAAAGTTCTTATATGCCGAGACACCTTCACCTATTTAGGAGGTATATGTACCGGGGTCAAATACCTTAGGCATATGGCAAGAGCTGTCCTCTGATCCCATTGGATCAGTCGGCCAACTGCCTCCTGAAACTGGTAGAGACACGGAGAAGGGAATGCTGCGTCCCCACAGCAGACTCGTCTCCCGTCATTCGGAAGGGCGTGAGAATAGTACCCAATACCCGACCTACCTGATGCAGCTTTTCTAGGATTTTCCCTGCATCTCTTTAGGTGAAACAGCGGGTATGATCCTTAAACCATAGCCCGGGGGCCCTAGTCAACCCTTGGCTACCTTGCTCTACCTTCCGCATCCCCCCTTTTCAATTCCCTTCCTATGCTATTAAAGGGGAGTTGCCTGTTTCAGGATCATCCTCATGAAGCCTGTTAACCAAAAACAAAAACAAATCCCTTGGCTACCTTGCTATAGCCTCCAAACCCCCCCTTTTTTCAATTACTTCCCTATGCTATTAAAGGGGAGTTGCCTTTGTTTCAGGATCACCCTCATGTAGCCTGTTAACCCAAAAAAATGAATTAATGTGTATTTTTCTTTCTACCGGATGCTCCATTATATTCGCTTGATTATACCTAGCACAATTCAGGGTTAATCTAACCCTGAATCTAGACAGTCGTCCATATAACCCGTAAGTCTTCTCCACTTTAACTAGCCTTAAAATCTGTTGCATTAATATTTACATGGTAGCCAAGCTTCTTCTTCAAAAGTTACTGTTATCGAAGTATTAAGTTACACCTTCAACCACTTTAAACAAAACGATCAATATTAAGTTTGCAAGTCATTATGGTAATCTATAACTTACCATATGCAAGTAACTACTTTAAAGAACTTCAATCACCTTAAATTAAATAATAAAAATTAAGTAACATAACGTGATTGTTCTTATGGAAAACTGGTTTGAAGTGTACTCTCTGCAACGTGGTTTCTTTGACGTGATTCGCTGAGTGTTCCACGAAGAGCGTTACTCAGGTCTATAATATATAGTGATTATGCGTGGTGCCAGAAATAATGCTGAAAATCAGATGGGTGGATAGAGTAAGTAACCAGGAAGTGCTAAGCAGAATCAGAGAAGATAGAACAATATGCAGGACTTTGACAAAAAAAGGAATAGATTAATAGACCTCGTTTTTGAGATGAGGACCTTGAGAAAATAGCATTAGAGGGAAGCGTGTGGGGTAATAACAGAAGGCGGAGGCCAAGGATGGAAAGCGTTAGGCAGATTATGGAGGATGTGGGATGTACAAATGTAAAGGCTTGCGCAGGACGGGTTAGCATGGAGGGTAGCATCAGACCAGTCTAAGGACTGAATACTGCAATAACAAACATGTGTAATAACTGTTTGCAACACAGATAAGGACATTTATATCTCCTATCAATATTTGACCTTAGATTGCAGGGTCCAATTCTGGGGAGTACGAATGATGGAAAACGTATTCATTCGTGTTCGTGCGCTTTGTAAATTATAAATGGATCTTACTAATTTAATATTAAGCAGCATGATCTTTTATATTTGTAAAACAATAAAATAAAAGCAATTAAATAACACATTTATAGATTAGTTTTTCACAGTTGTACATTTTTTTAAATTTATTTATAACGGTCGCATCGACTGCCTGGTCATTAACAACCACAGTGACAACTATTTATATATTATTATACAATTATATACAAATTATTTACTATTATGAATTTACATAATTAAATACATCCATTTTCTGCTCGTTACCACTAACTAATTGTTTATCTTCTTTACATTTGGATTTTAACAAAAGAGAACACAATACAATAAATTTAAATTAAATCAAAAATACTACTGTCGTTACAAAATGTAATAATGTATTTTTGGCATTCATGGGAGTCCAAAATAGATTTGTAGTTTTTGCCTTGTAGGTATTTTTGTCTGTGATGGTGGTATTTGGGGCATTCATTGATGATATGGTCTATATTTGAGGCAGAATTACACAGCACACAAGACTGAAGGTGGGATGGATCTACCCAGTAGATAAGTGTGGTTAAGTAGATATTATTTATCTGCGAATGAATAGCTATTGTTAAAGGAATTTAATTTCTTTGTATATATTTCTGAGATAAGTGAATTTATGAAATAAACGATTGAACTTACTCTATACCTTTTTATAGGTACTTCAAATTCGACTGCATTAAATGTGCAAAGCTTAGATTTAAAAATAATTATATTCCTCAAATCACTAATCTGCAGATGTTAATCCAAGTTTTAATTCGGGAAGAAAAGTTCAGATTTAAGGCTTCCTGCATTTAGTGGAAGGGATGAAGCGGATTATCTGACAGATGGAACCTGGGCATAAAATCGATGGATGACGGCACTGATTACAAATGGTAGTGATTGGAACTTAATCGCATTAAATTTAGCTTAGTGTGAAAAACGTTTTCATCCATTTTTCTTTCTGAAGATAAAATTTGTTCTAAAAATCGTTACAGCCTTCCTATTTTAAGAAGATATATATATATATATATATATATATATAAGTATATATGCCTAAATAATTAAACCACTATATACAAATTTTCCGCATCCAACTATTCTTAGACGATAAAATCTTTTTTCTAAATTTTCATACAGCGTTCATATTTTAAGAAATTAATATTTATAAATAATAATTATGCATAAATAATTTATTAACTAAATATTTATAGGTTATTTTCAAATGGTCTGGGACAAAAAAAACTCTATGGGGGATACTAGTACTAATTTAAATTCTTCAATTCTTCTTTATTTGTTACATATGAACACAGGTTTGTTATCACTTCAACTGACCACATTTTCATTGGTTTGATGCACCCATTTTACTGAAATCGAATCTAAAAAATTTCCTAATACGCCATAAAGTAAACATAAATTTCCTAAACATGTTTGAAAGACACGTTCTGGTATTGAGAGAGATAATTCTGTATTCAAAATGCATAGGTTAATGTTTTAAGAATACGTTATAATAAAATCTCTGTTTACTTATTTTGGGACAAAAATTATTAGTGTGAAATTAATCGTAAATTACATTTCACGATGGTTTTTACACGAATTTCCGTTGTTCTTAATATTTTTGTTTCTTATTTGGCTGTTATTTCAACGCCTTTTTACTTCAAAGTTTCAATTCAACATAAGAATTCGTCTGTTTTTCATCTATTTTTTCATAATTTTGGAAGAAATAGGTCGCCACATATTTATTAACTCAACATTTTCTGTTGAAATCTAGTATTAAATAACAAATGCTTTTGCTGGTTCAATTTCCATTGATTTTCACCGTCGACATTATATTCAGTTTTGTTTGTGAAGAAGTCACCAAAATATAAAATATACCTGCCACACAGTATGCTAGAAATGGAACGAGTGGTGGTGCATCTTTAATTATGTGTAAATGGATACTCTAAGTTAAGAATTATCACGATATATCCATGACATGACACATCCTCATCGTTATTCTCTAACAACAATTCTGCGATATACAAACGATAAACAACAGAAACCCATGGTTTATACAGATTTAGATTCAGCAAGACAAAAAATGTAGTACATTAATTATTTACTTATTGATCAACATTTTGCTACCCAATGTAAGAAAAACCAAATGAGACGCCCGTAATTTAACAATTAAAGAGTTAATTTATGCTATCGTCTCTAAGGGTGAAAAAATCTACGTCGTGGGAAAATATTAGATTGGAAAAGAGATCATAACCCTTTTGTTTGGGCGGTAATTCAATTCGCTACCAACAGCCAAAGAGTCTTGAGTCGAACGCCTGAATGCTAAATTACACCAGCATATTAACACTGACGTTACCTCTTTTTCTGTATAGGATATGAAAACTGTTCTACGTAATGAACGAACCTTTGAAATTTACCTCTACGCAGACATACTAAATAAATTCAAATAAAAAACAATAAGACAAGAAGGACTATCAAGATTAAAGTAAATAATTTTATAGATATACAAATGTAAGAAGTAGGAAACTAATAACAAATTTAAGTAATTGAAAGTAAAAACAACACGAATAATATAAATCATTAAAAACGTATCAAATTATAAAATACGTTTTACGTTATTAGACGCAGTCAATATTGCTTCTCTTGTCCCCACATTAGACTTTGCGTCTAATTTTAAAATACAGGATAAGAAAAAACAAGCCTACCAACATGGCATTTGTAGATTTGGAAAAAGCGTTTTATAATGTGAACTGGAACACACTATTAAGGATTTTGAAGAGCACAGGAAAAAAAGTATCGAGAAAGAAGGCTTATCCATAACCTCTACAGAAGGCAGTCGGCAGAAATTATAATTGGAGATCACGAAAAGAAAGCAGAACTCAAGAAAGGAGTAAGACTAGGATTCAGTCTGTCACCCATGCTGTTTAGCTTATTTATAGAACAGGCGATGAAAAAGTTAAAACGGAGTATGGAAAAGGAATCATACTGCAACGAGAAGAAATTAAAAACCTTCGCTTTGCCGAAGACATTATAGTATTAGGGGAGAGAGAAGACTTGGAAACCATAATAAATGGCATGAACGAGGTCCCGGAGAAATACTTCAATGTGAGGATGAATAGAAGAAAAGCCGAGGTAATGGAGTGTAGTATGTGAAACAGTGGAATAACAAAGGATGTTAGATTGTGAAGGGATATTTTGAAGGAAGTTAAGGAATTCTGCTACTGGAAAAGCGTAATAACTATGGATGGTAGAAGTATAGGAACATAAAGAGTAGGATAGCACAGGCAAGGAAAGCTTTCACGAAAAAGAGGAATTTACTTACGGTGAATATTAGGAAACCGTTGCTAAAAACGTTCGTATAGAACATGGCGTTATATGGGTGCGAAACGTGGACGATAGGAGTTGCTGAAAAGAAAGAATAGAAGCCTATAAAATATGGTGCTATAGGAGAATGCTGAAACTAACTAACGAGCTGCTTATATTGAGACGAGCACCACAAGTTGTAAAAAAATCTTTTTAAAGTTTTTTATATTTTTTTTGTAAATATATTAAATAATCGATTGACTAATGTACAATAAGGTAAGCATATAAGGCGTAAACAAATTATAGCATATTGAATAAATCCATCAATAATTAAATAATTAAAAATCTGGTACTATTGTCTACATACAAATGAATATGGCCCAAGAGGCCGAAAGCTCCTGTCATGATCAATGAGGAAATCATGTCATATAAATATTTTATGCAAGCGGACTGTATTGGTAACAAAACAAAATTGTATTCTTTACATTTTGTACGCAGAGAGTACACGAGAAAACATTGTAGGAGGTCATGGTCTCACACATTTGTCAATTGTTTATTGAAAGTGCATCTTCAGAGTTATTACATGATTAGCAATAAACTTTGAAAAGATAGTTTTAATGTATTTTTGTAATAAACATTGTTTACGTATAACAGCAATGGTTTTTGGTGATTGGAGACACATGATCGTATTGATCGTGCTCAGGTGTGAACTTTGTCCTCTATTTCCCTGTTACATCTGCCGTTGGTCATGAAAAATGGCGCTCGTCCATGAAACTGAATTCATAAATTACTTTAATTATGATAATTCATTTTTAAAAGAGTAGTTTTTTACAGCAATACCTACGATACCTGTCCACGTTGACCAAATCTTTCAGTCATTACATTGACAAACCACTCGTAATCGTTTAGTTATCAATAACCACTGGTATGCAAATTTATTAGGACGAGACACAAACTTTTATCACTGACAAACTGCTGAAACTTAGTGAAAATTAATTTGAAATGGCTCAGAAGAAATGAAAACTTTTCTCATCTTTCAATTCGCACTTGTCTAAACTTCCCTCCGACTTGTCCCAGAAGCCAACCCCATTCATTTTTATATTGCGAACATTAATTTTCCTTCCCACCGCCCTCTTTGATGTAGTTCCCTTGCTGTGGGCGGGGGTGGGCGGGGGTGGGCGGGGGTGAAGTTTCAACTGCTGCATGATAATGGCAAAATAATGAATTTCTTTCAAGTTGCACATTACGTGACGGAAAGAAATCTTTGACTCTCATTTCGTGCTACAACCTGGTAAGACTCAGAAAATTGTCACGCAGAATATCATCAAGAGTCCCTATTTGTCCTGCAGTATAAAAACGCGGATTTATTTCAAGAATTAATCTGCATCTGACTTCAAAGGAACCGAGTTTTTTTCCGCAAATGTGATTTTACACTAACCGAAAGTAGTTTATTTAAAACTACATCTCAATCATTCTGAATTAAAAAACTGTTCATTTGAAGCTCATTCAAAATAGCATAAATAAATAAATATGTATATTAAATTGATAGAATGATCGTCATTCAATTTCATTTTGAAGTAACTGATTCGTAAAGCAATTTTGCTTTTGAGGTTAATGATTTAGATTATTATTTTGATTGTAGAACAGAAATTTTATTTTTGATTACTATGGCCGTCCTTTAAGATTTTTTTCTATATTGAATGAGCTTCGAATGAAGTTGAAACAATTTTTTAATCCTTTTATTTTAATATGATTATATAACTGTGAAAAGATTACTTACGGTTTCATTTGCGCAAGTCGTTGTTCTACGGACGTTGACTTTGATCCTACTGTCGTCGTAGCAGTAATGAGGCAACCTATGGTATGTAATATCCACTTGCTGCGTTGCGGAGTTTTTTAAACAACCTTCGTTGCAGGAAGAGGCACACAAGAAAGGATCAAAGCGGGCTATTCCCACATTCAGTTTTCAACGGCCGTTGCCTGGCAACGTTATTACAATTTATCTAAGCAACCTAGCTTGTCTTGTTGCTATAGATTGTAAAAAAAAGAATACTTCAAGATAATACTCCACCAAGAAACAAAAGCTTCAGCCCTTTTAAGAAACGGATGTAGATAGTAAGGGTTTATTGGTATAATAATAATTTCATTAAAGTAATTATTTTCAATTCAGTTTTTGCTCCTCAGACAATATTTATCATCTAATATTTATATTTTATTTTGATAATTTAGTATTAAAGTAATATCTTTCAAACAATAATATCCCGTTCATGCTTTACATAAATTATATGAATTTTAACTTTGGCTTTCCTGTAAAATCAGTGTTAAATTTTTTAAGCCCATATATGTATTTGAAAATTTTTATTCAATTTAAGGTCTACATATATTTTTAAAATGTCTTAATATCTAAAAGGGTGTAAATGAAAGGAAGAAATATTTGTTCACTAATACGAGGGGAGTGCTTAAAGTACCGTTTTAATATTTTGACGCTACAACACTACAGTTGCGACTCTGAGGCTGCTTGATCACTTCCTCCGTGTAGATTAGGAAGTCAGACTCAGCTGCGAAGATTCGTCACTTTGTGTTCTCCTTTTGTACAGCGTTTCCTCATGTCCTTAAAAATTTAACGAGCCGTCGAGTGTGAAGCCAGAACTGTGAACCGTTTCTTGAATTCAAGGAATGTTACGCCCGCTAACATAGCACTGCTATGTGAGTTCCCAATTTCAGACAACTGTCTGTGTCGGAAGCAGCTAATGAATGTCCATTAAAGTAATTATTTTCAATTCAGTTTCAACACAGATGAACAGATTAAAAAACTGTGAGCCTGAATCAGCTGAATGGCCATGAGGTACGTTAGGTAGAAACAAGGATTTGCTACAACATACCGATTTTTATTAGAAGTTTATTTGGGTGGATTAACAGGCTACATGAGGGTGATTCTGGAACAGGCAACTCCCGTTTTTAAGCATAGGAAGGGAATTGAAAAGGGGGGATGCGGAAGGTAGAGCAAAGTAGCCAATGGTTAACTAGGGCCTCCGGGCTATGATTTAAGGATCTTACCCGGTGTTTCACCTAAAGAGATGCAGGGAAAACCACAGAAAACCTGCATCAGGTAGGTCGGGCATTGGGTACTATTCTCACGCCCTTCCGAATGACGGCAGACGAGTTTTCTGTGGTGTCGCAGCATTCCATTCTTCATGTCTCCACCAGTTTCAGGAGGCAGTTGGCCGACTGATCCAATAGGATCAGCGGACAACTCTTGCCATATGCCCAAGGTCTTCGACCCCAGTGCATACACCTCCTAAAATAGGTGAAGGTATCTCGGCATGTTAGAACTTTGATAAAAAAAACAGAGAGAGTGAGTGCGAGGCATTCCCGACAATCAGGTGAGCCCCACAGTCAATCTGGAATGAAGCGCCTTCGAGAGAACTCCCGCAGCGCTTTTTTTTTTAATTATAGGTCAAAATTAAAGAAACATAGAGTTTCATACACGAACCGACTGAAAGTGAAAGAGAAGTCGACGTAGAACAGAGAGAAGGTGTTTAGTAAGGAGACCCCAATTCGTCAGTAGTCTTGAAGTGTCTGATTCTTTCACCCGTTGTATAATTGATACAAAATTCACGGAAAGTTTCTTTTACGTAACAGTCTGGTGATTACATAAGAATGCAATAAAAGCGTTCCATTTTGCTCCATCTATTAGTATTGAGTCTAACTCTGCTATTATTCCTGTTTTTCATGACGGGGCTGGATGCTGCCATTTTACAAATCTATAAAACAATGTTATAATATTATGTTTACAAACTAGACCTCAAGTAATTGAATTGTGTGAATGTTTTTCAATTATATTAAAAAAGTAAATTTTACTTACGATTTTTTACTAATTTACCCAGGCATTTGAAGAGATTAAATTTAAAATATCAGTGTCTCATGCTCGGTCGCAAGAAGTCTTCATACCACATATCATATGAGTTGAGTGCTCATAAACAGTATTCACATAATATAGCATTGAAAAAACGTCAAATTCAAATGAAAGTAGTGGCGCCCATTTTATAACTAGATTGAGAACAGAGCATGCATGGAACACATCCTAGTTGTTACAATCGTATGTTTCTTGTGACTTTTGCCGTTGATACAGTTTTTCGTCTATTTCAGTGCATTAAAATGTAATAATAAAAATCACGCAGTGACGGCTCCTGCAGAAAAGTGAGTCTCATGAATCAGATTTTTGGAAGTTGTTTAATTATTTATTTATGAAGGATTTCATATATTCTTAATTTAATTTTGTACATTTTTAGTAAACTTTAAAATAAATAGATCTCATCGGTGTTTCGCGGTTTCATTTCGTGGTCAAGTCTCTGTTTAAAGTCCGACTCTAAAGACAAACACTACTGATAGAGTAAGGAAGACATGCTGTGTTCAGGAGAATCGTATAGTTTATTTTAGCGAACCCTTACGAGACAGCAGTAAGTTGGCCCGATTTCTGCTAGGAATTGTAAATGGGAAGCGAGGTACATCTCCTCTTCCCAGCGGTAAATGTTGACGGGAACAAATGACCTCCCCCAAGACTTGGTAACGCGCTTCTTTCAAATAGTAAATTGAGATTTCCTTCCATTTCCGCGGGGTGTGCTACTTTCAATACAAATTGCTGTCCTCTGGGAGTTTGAGTTCTCCGATCCTGCGCCTCTCCGTCCAGTCCCAGCTGCGGATATCACACTTGCTCTCAGACAGTGATTCCATACACACTTGACAAAATAAAATTCATAAATGCTCGAGAAGATATTTATAAAAAATATTTTCACTTATCGTTGTTTGAAAATTTATTTACTAATCCCTAGCATCTGAATTAAATTTGATTATCACAATTTACTAGTTATTTGCCCGACGTTACCCGCGTCTTTATATTGGCCCTGAAAATTAATTAATTCGGTAATTCTCTCTTGGACACAGCGTGATTTAATTGGTATAGTTCCTTGATGGGAATACACCTACCTATTCCGTTTGGGGTTAGCTTCAAATTAACCAGGATTATGACTAACAGTACATTAACCGAGCCAAGATTTCTCCCAGTAGTTAAAGGAATCACAACACCTTAGAGTCCAAAAATCCCAATGCAATAAGAGAGTGAAAAATATTCCCCTTACTTTAAATGAGTTTCAATTCTGCCGGTGGCCTAGATAGAGTCCAAACACATGATATGCATTAAAGAAGTAAAAAATTACTCCCTTTCCCTTAAAGGAGCTAAAAATAGTCACAGCACTTTAAAGAGACTGAATAATATTCCTGGTTGACTATTTTAAATTTGTAATATAAATTTACATTAAAATACTGTTCCTACTTTAAAAGAGGAGACTTTTAATGTTTTCGTTTTATTATAAATCTGAAAATACTTTCTCTATAGTTATATTCCTCTTGATTTCTGAAAAGTTTTAGGCTATAACTTTTATAAAAATTCTAAGAAACTCAAATTTCAATATAAAATAGAGTTAAAACTAATGAAAGTTTCTGGTTGCAATCGACATTTTTCCGTAAATATTTATCTTTACGCTTTTATCTGAGCTTTCAATAGAAGTATTTATTCTCCCTTTCACTTATAAATATATAAATTTAGTGTTGATTTAATAAAAGGGGGTTCAATGCATGTAAATGGAACAAATTATGATTTTTGAATATATAATTACATGCTTGAAAATTTTTTGCTTTATTTGTGGCGAATTTTGTCTGAGTACACAGTATTGCTATAAATTTCTTCTAAAAATCCACAGTAAATGGATTTTGGAAAAAATCGATATCGTATTATTTCAAGAAATGAAAATCATACCAATTTGGCACATTAGATAGTTTCCATATGTTTCTGAATCAATCACTTCATATATATTTGTAAACAAAAGTCCAATTATTATTTTTGGACTAAAATATTACAAGAAATTCCATTGTATTCAAATGCAATATTAGGATACATTTAGGCATTATTAATGTGTTGTTCACATGAAACATTCAATAACTTTTCCTCGCGACATTTCTGTGGTGCATATGCCTCCAGGCATTCTTTCTTAATTATAATTCTTGATTCAAAAAAGAAAATGAGGTATATTAGTAAAAGCAATATTTAAAATTTCATTTTATAATACTTGAATTTATTTAGTGAAGCGGGGATATAGTAAATCTTAAAATAAACATCAAGTTATATCACCAGCTCTTGGCAGAATGCCCGAGGCACTCAATTAAAATTCTTCCGCTCCAACTTTTCCTCTGCGTACGATATTTCCTTCATAAATACCGAGCACTATTGAAGAATTTTGGTTTAGATATCCGCCTTCTTTGCAATGTAATGCAATAAAAACCTGTTACTCACTTAATAATGAAAGACGAGGAAAATTAGTATGCATTTGGAATAAAATGCTGGTGGATATTTTTATATTGATCAGAGACTCAGTTTCCATATCATTACGGTTTGTGGAATAAAAAGTGTTTCTACATGTTTCGTCTCACATGATTTGAATTTACCTTCTTCATCTTTAATATTTCACCATACTTTTGACATGTTTTAACTCTTCTGTCGGCAATTTTTTCCTCGTCCTTGTACGGCGAACTATTCTAGTACTATGTATAAACTCTTACCGCTTTTTAATTTTCTAGATGAATGTTCTGCTTCACCAAACTTCAATTGCATCGACTTTAATTACATTTTCACTTTTGTACTTCTATTTTATTATTCCTTCCTCTTCACAAAAAGTGTATTCGTTGCGGTGCAAGATTTATAACGATCAATAAAATACAAAATTGACGAAAATTTTATTTAAAATTCACTAAAACAATGATATGAACATATTCATGAAGTTTTAAAAAAATATTATTTTACACTTGTTTAATTTCTATTATTTTTGTGAAATGCTATTAATAAATATGAAACGTTTGCGTAAACTGTGAATTAATTAGATTAAGACGTAGGCAACGTGAATATAAAAATGTTGTTGTAGTAATCAGCCCCTAGACTAGTCTACATAACGACCACATCCCAAATCCTCCCTAATCTGCTTGTCGTATTCCATCCATTGCCTCCCTCTTCTGCTCTTACCCCACACACATACCTCTAATTTTACAATATCCTCATGTCTCAAAACGTAGCCTATTAATCTGTCCCTTCTCTTGGTCAACAGCCTCCAAATTGTTATTCCCCAATTCTGCTTAGGACTTCCATAGTTAGTTACTCTATTCACCCACCTTACATTCAGCATTCTGCTACAGCACCACATTTCAAAGGCTTCTATAAAATTAAGTGATAATATAAATACCACACAAATTACTGTCGATCCTTTTTCCTTTATTTTTGTGTGCTTTTTGCTGTGCGTTATAATTATTCGCCTGGTTATTTTAGCGGGGCGTTATCGCGATTTTAAAGTTCCGGACGAAAGAAACGTTGTACGGTAATTATTTTATCACTTAGTTTTGTCTGTAATTTGACTACTCGTCTAGTTAATTATACATGTTAGGAGTGTGTAAATAAGGTTGTGGGCTACTTTATAAAAATCTATTTGGATATTTGTATCAACAGAAAAGTTTATTTTGTTTAAAAATTTACTGTATTCACGAGCACTTCTCAATATTTAACAATATTTAGATTATTCTTTGTGTTGATCAATCCTATATATTATTCCATTTATTTCAGCGCAGTGTCCCATCATCTGTAATTACTTACGGAACTACTCATGGATTTGACGCATTTTTCCTAACAGCTAAATTGTCTTCTGAAAAAACATAAATGTTTCTCATAGTTATAACTTTTATGGATCCAGTATAGAGTAAAATTGTTTGTTCGACAAAACTCTACAGAAGCTGATTGTAAATGGTCTTTAATTTGACAATTTTTTGAAGCATGCTTGAAGTTTTACTTCCATCAACCTTTTTTTGTTATAATTTTTAATATTTTCGGATACAATCTTTCACTGTATTCTTATTTTTCTGCGTTTACTGTTACTTTCTGTCCGGACATAGTTCTGCTTCTTCACTTGCTACCGACGAGATTAATGTATTTATCAATACTGCTAAAATATATTCAGGGCAGGATAAGTATTTACTGCGTGCTCTCTACTTGCTGACAGATGTTTGTTAACTGAATTGTACAAGCAGGTTATAAAGTTGGGTTTAATACTTGTTTCTCTCCACGAAACTTTCGCACAAAAATGTTTCACAGTTTGTTGCTGACAGTCGGCATTTGAGAGTGCATCGAAAGATTTTTGGTCGTAATTCTCCCGTCACGTAGGCGACTTATTGCGTCCAGCAAAGTAAAACAAGAGGAAAAGATCAACCTCATTCAACTATACAAAATTTAAACATTTTTGTAGGGTGCAAAGGGTCACATCGCGTTGAATATTTTTTATCCGTTAAAACCTCCCATTAATTATAGTTATATCAAAATTGGTTTTCATTTCTTGTGCGTGTAATCGACAAAATATTACTCACAAAACCATTTTTCCCCTATATTAAATAACACATTTATTTTTTAAAACAAATTAAAATTTTATAATCGTCCATTTTAAACGTTATGAATTTCCGAGAGGTAAAATGAAATAATAAAAATATTAATTGTTGCTATTTCGGAACGGACCGTTCAAAACTAAGCGGTCAACAGTGGGAGGCCGTTGTTTTATTTTTTCGGAGTACCCTGAATATTGCGAATACGTAAGAAAATTAACATAATTTCGTCACTTCACAATCTAACTCTTATAATGTATGGTTTCTGAAAATTCCTGGTAGGGTTTTGCGTAATGATTTGTTTAAATATAATGTTATAACATGATTCATAATATTTTATTTTTACTATTGTCTTAAATACTCAGATATATTTAAAACATTTTTACAATTCAAATAAATTTATTTATCACACAATTTTTAACAGTAAACCAACCCTTCTGGAAATAATTACCTTGGCTATGAATAACATATACTGGGCGTAACAGAATAAAGTACAAAAACTTAAAGGGGTATTATTAACCGCTTCGAAATTTTAGGTACATTAGTCTGATCTATTGATACAAATAAAATCGTTTTGTGAATAGTAGTTAAAAGTACCTATATCAACAAGTTTGATGCTCCCTTGCTGCAGAAACCTATTGTAAAGGGAAAAATGATGGCAAACATTTCAGCCAGACGCAGCTTAAAGAGGATAAAAATACCCCAAAACAAAAAAAATTCAAACGAAATTCGGCCTCCATGGCTCGATGAAGCAATTAGGGGTCAGGATGGAACAATTTTGACAAACATTTTTGGTAAATCACAATTTTGAGAAATATATTCGGAAAAATTAATTTGCTCTTAAATAAAAAATTTTAATTAAAAGTTAGTCTAAGTACGTATTTATACAAGAACTAAGTGTTTTCAAATATGTAATGTACAAAAATAAATTTATATGGTAGATTAAGAAAAATAACCATGTTTTAAAAATAATAAACTTTAGTTTCTCTTTTGTTCGTTTACGGGACTCAAATAGAACTATTGTTACATTGCCGCTTATGTAGCTGTGAGTTGGTCCGCTTCCGCATGTAACCATCTCTGATGGTTGAAGTGACGCGCATTCTGACGAGTTCGTCAGTACAATCAAATAATGAGAGTGAAAAGGAAGTGTTTACATTGCCTCGCTACTTCTTCTAGTCGTTCATACCAGTTTGTTTTTTCACATTAGTTCTGACTTTTGAGGACTACACTCAATAGGTACAATGAATATAGAGAAATAAATTTGCCTTGTGTTTTTTCTCAGTACCCGTGACTATGTATTAGAACTTTCTTGGTGTAATACGTAAAACTTGGTTGCTTGACTTGAAAGAACTTGGAAGAGCATTTTAACTCTCATTTATCGTCTCTAGCAGCATAATATCCATCAAAACATTCGGTTGTTTTCTCTTACTCAGTAATAAACACTTCCGTACAATTTCTTCAAAGAAGTACGCATCGTCTACACGTCCCATCTTGACTGGTAGTTGGAAACCGATTGATATTTAGAACGTGCCTGCGCTAAAACTACTATGTTTTGATTTTAAATCTGATCTATTCTGGAGAACTTATTTTCGTCGGAACACGTATCCACGGTAGCCTTACCCTCGTCTATATCACTGCCAATAATTTCTGTTATATAATCTACAAATATAAATTTATACGATAGATTAAGAAATGTCTTTGATCTTTAATAATGCCCTTTTTATTAGTACGTATTTTATTCGTATTTGTATTCATTTAATCATTTCTCTTTACTTAAGAATAGGATGTGAAGAAATCAGTAACACAAGCAGTATTCTGGAATTGTAGCAAATTTTGCGAACAACTTTTCCATTTTAATTAAAATGAAATTCTCCATAACAAGTTGGGTATTGCTAAACGTATTAAATGTATGTTTTTAGAATTATATTCATTATGTATTGATAAACATTAAATGTATGGTTTTTAGTATTATTAGGTGCATTAGATAAAAGTAATTATTGTTAATAAATTATAGTCATTTTAAGTGTTCCTGAAGTTATTGAGTAAAGGAATAAGAAAGGTGTGCATTAATTTAATATCGTACTCGTCAGAACTCTAAAAAGGTGTAATTTGTGTAACGATAATCCGTTGGAAGAAATCTCAACTTGACCGATTAAACAAGATGAATGAAGCAAACTTGAGTTTCAATTAGTATGTATACCGTCAAAGTATTCAACGGCGTCACGCAATGTGATCGATAACATCCTCTTTAGAAGGCTTGGAATACTTCACTCTGCACATGTTGTTTGTGTGGAAAAGCGCGGTTACGCCATCCGACACCTTTACAAACACGTAATACTAATAACAAGCAAAGGAAATTTTTACTTCCCGTATAGATTCTTTAAAATAAATTTATTGAATATCTTATCCCAGTGCGTTATTGTTACGGCAAAATGCAGTGTCGATTGAAGTGTTCGTGTAGCTCCTTTCACATTTATTCCAAAGTTTCCTTTTAATTTGTTTCTATTACAATGGTAGTCATTTTAATGTTCTTTTGTTGTTCTTATATCTTTAAGTATCAACTACCATAATAGAAGAAGGGAAAAATATATTACGTATATCTTCTAGGTAAGATATCATCCGCTAATACAAGACAATCATGAAAAATAAACCAACTTAATTTAGTCTTACAATTGTTAATTTTAGTTCATTACTGTATGTTTCATTCGATATAGAGATATTATAAATTAATCATTACTGGTCAAGTTACTGAATTGCTCAACAGTACACAAGGCTCCCCAGGAATAATACTGAATGAATTAAGGATGGCTCCGACAGTACCAGCGTAAAAAAAAACAGGCAAACAGCCGAATTATTCGTATATGAATGAAATAGTCACAATTCTCCATAAATATGAACAAAGTTGTACCATCTATATCAATAAATAAAACTGAAATATGTCTCGAATAGGCTCAACGGATTTCAATGAAAATTTGAGGGTTAAAAACAAGGGAATTTAACTTAAGTATTCATGCATATTTCATTTCGACAATGATATTTTTATAATTGTAACATGAAAAGTTACGATGAACAATGCAGGTCAGCTTGCGAGTTGCAATTGTTGAGGAGCTGACGCAACCCGGACCAACAATGTGGCCTGGCGAGAGGTAAGGAGTCGTCATGGAGAAGCAGGTTGTGTCGGCGGGACGACGAGAGAATGACCACGCCCTGCAGATATAATTTTTTCTCATGCTCTGATTGGAATTAAAACTATTAAAATCTATTTTTGGTGTTTTTATGAAAAATACCTTAAGAAATCCTCGAATACGGAGGTACGAAGGATCTGCTATAAATATTAATTCTATGGGAAGATTTCTTCTCTTACGCGAATTAAAATCTCAAAATTTGTTGATCTCCTATATTCTTGATCTGGTTATGCTCCGAAACCGTTAAACGGATTACAATAAAAATTTCAGGCATTGAAACAGGAATTTTAACTTAAATTTTCATGTAGTTTTCATTTATATATCTTGCAGAGATCAGAAATTATTAATGTAAATATTTATAAATCCATTGAATTAGCGCGCGAAAGGCGATGTGAAAACCAACTGAGAGTTAAAAGTCCTATTAGACGTTCCTATAACATTCATTCCACTAACTTTGTTTTTATAAGTGTAATTTTCGCAACATGAAAATGGAAGAGGGAGGGCGAGCATTCTCACCCAATCTATTGATGCAAACGCGTGAAAGCGGGACCTGTTCAAAACCAACAGCGAGGTTTGCCCTGAAGCGATCATAAATAAATGAAACCGCACTTTCGTTTTCAGGGCAAAATAAAAAGAGCTATTCCGCGTGAATTAAGTCGCGGGCATAGCTTGTTAAAGATATATAAACTTTTGCACAAGACGCAGACCAATTAGATAGATTAGTAGCCAAATAACAGACATATTAAATCATAAAATAAGTACCTCGCCATGTTTCTGTATTCTTCTTACTTTCGTCAGGCGATTTTTAGAACTTAGTTGCTGAACGATCGTTCATCACCTGGTTTCTGAGATTTCTTTACTTGTTCTTCGTTTTATTTACAGTCACCTCAACTATTGCGGTTATTAGCGTATTTTGTAATGGTTATTAAAGAGTTTCTCAAACTAGTTATGTTACTGTTTAAACTGTAGGGGGCTGTCAATAAGAAACCACACAAAGAAACACCCATGCCCTCACCTGTTTTCGATCCCGGGACCTATGTGATGTGTGAAAGTGACGTTGAGCACTACACCACAGGAGGTTGGCAATTTTTTAAATTTATTGTTTAAGAATGAGAACGTGGTGTGGTGATTTGTCCTAAGAATGGTGTTGCATCCCTCCATGCTAACCTATCTTGCGCAAACTTTTTGATTTCCGCATAACTGGCACATCTCACATCCTCCCTAATTTGCTTAGCGTATTCCATCTTTTGCCTCCCTCTTCTGTTCTTACCGCACACACTTCCCTCGAATGCTAATTTTACAAGACCCTCATGTCTCTAAACGTGGCCTATTAATCTATCCCTTCTCTTCGTCAACGTCCTCCATATTGTTCTCTCTTCCCCTATTCTGTTTAGAATTTCCTCGTTAGTGATTCTATCTACCCATCTGAATTTCAGCATTCTTCCATAGCACCACATTCTATTTTTTCCTTTCTACAACTCTTATCGTCTACGTTTCGCACCCATAAAACGCCACACTCCATACGAATATTTTTAGCAACGATTTCCTAACATTCACACGTAGGGTTTTTATTTCTCCTCCTTTCAGTATGATTCCTTTCCCATATTCCTTATATTCTGTTAATTGGAGAGCCTAAACCGGGTAATACAAATAATGATAGTAATTCATCTTTGGCGTGTAGTTTTACAGTGTTATATGGTGATTCACAATTTTTTACTTAAGACATCTTTGCATTATTACATTTGGCTTTTTGATTTTTCTGCTTCATTTTTAAACTTGTCGTTGTTTCCATGTTAACAAGTAATATCTAAACGCACCCTATGTATTTTTTATTAGATGATATAGGTATTTATATTCCATTTAGATAAGCATGAGGACACTAGTCTTGTCACAGGATATAGTTGACTTGCACAAATTGTTCTATGTTTAACTTATTTTTCCATTTGCTTTAATTTTTTTATTTAGATGTTTTTATTGTGCACCTGTTTTCAGTTGTGCGTCATTATAGGTTGAAAGGATTACCGTATTGTCAGCGAATATGCCAATTGTATCTTTGTCGTTTATTGGTAAATCCTAAATATGCAGAGCATTATAATGGGTCCAGTACGGTATCATGCGATACGCCAGACTTAATCGGTTTTATGCCAGATAAACTTTCATTGACACTCCTCCTCCTGATTTTCCTGTTAGTCAAGTAAGATTTTAGGAGGTTAAGATAAGAATATAATGACATTGTATAATAAGTTCGAGTGCCAAACGTTGTTGAAAACACTACTCACAACAAAGAATACCGCTTTGTTTGTTTCAAGTGTCTCATTAATTATGTAACAAACTGCGGATTTGTTGTACTCTTGAGTGATTCTGGTGGATGCCAGTTTGTGCAGAAGAATACATTGTAGTTATTACAGTTCGAACTTTTTTAATCACCCAGCGAGCCTTTACAAGGGTTGCTAATTAACCTTTTTCCATCTTCGAAACGACAATCGTATCATTTTGATATCACACCTCAATTCTCACTAGACGTACCCTCTTCAAAATTCGCACACTTGTTATCCCAGAGGCTGAGCAAAGAGTGGAACACGAAAATTTAACTTATTTTATTAATGTTTTAAATTAGATGCATACATAGTCTGTTGTCATGACATTGGTTGGAATAAATTAGTACCTATGACTAACAAGTGCCACGAAATAGTGTTCAAACATGTTTTTGTTGCCGGAGATTAATGGTTATCAGGTGGAATATGTAGTTGTTCTTGAACTAAGATGGAAACTGTGAATCGTAACTGCTTGAAACAATCTGCATATTTTCCTGAGTTACTAAAGGACAATACAGCTCGTGGTTAATTACGTTTCTTGTTAGATTGTACAGCGGTACACGGAAAGAGGCATATATAGCTTCTTTCAGTTTCCGTGATTCCGTGATGCATGTGAGGGGGGAGGACGTTGAGATTTATTTGACCTATAGACACATATGAATAAGCTGTCAATGTCAATGCTGAGGAGCAGCGACTTTTCCATAAGTAAGCGGTTGACCGCAGCTGCGTCTGCGGAAATACCGCACTGCTGTAGTCGTGTCAGAAAAGAGAGATCTCAGCAAGATAAGCAGCCTTCGACAGGAAATTACCCAGCTGGCATCAATCTGCTGAAGGAGATTGGAGAATCTGTCAGGCGCAGTACCAGTGGCTAGGATCGCTTTGCAGTCCCAGAGGAAATCCCTCCTCTTCCGCAAAGATACTCGCAAGTCCATCTCCATTTTGCCATTCATCCGTGAAACGTTTCAGTACTGGACACAAATCTTTACCTTAATCAAAATAAACCATTTAATTACGGTGCAAATATTTTTTTAGGTTTCATTCATGGTATCAAAGTCTGCCTTGTGCACAGATATGAAAGATAAAATTCTCCTATAGTTCAAAATTTTAAATTAGACAGTTAAAAGTTTAATTTAGGACAATCGTTGGAAAGGTAAGCACTTGTTTCTTACTTCCAAATTGTCATGGTTTGTATTACTTGCTTATGTATTTTGTGGATAAAACTGTCACTGGAATGTATCTCATTCGCATAGTACAATCATTTACACAGAATTCATTTTTAAAGAATAATTACTCAGTTATCTATTGCCTCCAATTAAACTTCAAATTCAGTTTCAATTTTTTAAAATTCGAAATCTAATAACTGTGATTTTTCCGAGAGGAAATTAACGAAGAGTTCGTAATTTGTGCGGCCACTTGTAGCATGGAGCACTCCGTATATCGATCATGTAAGCATGACATGTTGATGTCCGTGGTCATCGGCGGTCATTGGATGTGTCGCTACATTTATCACTGACAGATAGCTGATACAAGAACAAATTAGTCTCGGGAGAGGTCTAAAACTAAATAAATATGCTATGAAAAGTAGGATAGAGATTCTCTCGGAATTAAAAAAAATATTGATATGTAGTCGAAATAATATTGGAAAATATTAAATAAACGAATAGAAATACAGAGAACGGTTAAGACTTGTAGATACCTGATCTCAAATAACAATAACGCCGAACAAGAGCGATGTTGTTGAAACATGAGTTTACCTACTCGTTCTAACTGTGCTGTACTCTTAGAATTTCTAAGTAAGAATCATCCATCGCGTTGTTATTCGAATTTCAATGGAATTCATCTAATATTTCCTTTTCCACCTGTAGAATCCCTTATATTAATTTTAAGGTTGTCCCAATATTCACATTTCTACTATTATAACAAATAATTTCATGTGCAACTTAATTTAATAATACATAATAGTCAAGAAGGCAGTTAAGTTTTAAATAATTACAATCAAATATTACTTCTACATTACTACACATGCACCAAGCATCTTCCCTAATCCCCGGAACTTATCAGGTGACTAGTGCAAAACGTTTCTATATTAAAATAAGACGCAAACTATTTATTCCTGCATTTATACAAAAACAAATACTATAAAACTTTATAAAATCACTGAAACAGCCAATTCAGTTCTCTAAATATTTTATTTCTACGTAAAATAATTCATAATGACCTACTTTGCAACTTGTAAAATTTTTCGATACATTTATTTGATACTTCATATAGCACAGAACAATAATAAGAGAAAACTTAAATTGTATTAAATAATGAATTACAGTTTTAGATTCTATACTTAAAAATTTTCTTAATCTATACAAATACACTAACCTTTCACATATCTTTCTACATTAAAACATATATATATATATATATAATATTCAATTGTACTCTTACATTTGTAATTGGTTTAAAGTTTCAAACTGTTGTTGTGAGTAAATATCAAACGTTTCCAAAACTAAGACTAATGTTTAATTCGCTTTTATACAATAGAGGCAAAATCAAATTAATGAAGTGTAGTATGGGTAATAGTGGAATAACAAAAGGTGTTATATTGAGAAGGGATATTTTGAAGGAAGTTGAGGAATTCTGCTACTTGCGCAGCATAATAACTAAGAGTGGTAGAAGTATGGTAGACAAAGGGTAGGATATTGCAGGCAAGGAAGGCTTTCACAAAAAGAGGAATTTACTTATGGCTAATATAAGTATGAATATTGGTAAATCATTAATAAAAATGTACGTCTGGAGTGAAGCAGTATATGGGTGCGAAACAAGAACTGTAGGAGTTGCGAAAAGGAAAAGAATAGAAGCTTTTTATATAGAAGAATACTGAAAATCAGATGGTTGGATAGAGTAACTAACCAGGATGTTCTAAGCAGAATAATAGAGGACTTTGAAGAGAAGGGATCGATTAAAAGGCTGAGGGTCTTGTAAAATTAGCATTAGAGAGGAGTGTGTGGAGTAAGAACAGAAGAGGGAGGCCATGGATAAAAAACGCTAAGCAGATTAGGGAGAATATGCAATGTGGTAGTTATAATGAAATGAATAGGCTTGCACACAATAAGTTAGCATGTTGAGTTACATTAGACCATTCTAAGGACTAAAAACTACTACAACATCTGATTGAGAAGGACAACTGTTAAAAGCTAGTATTAAAATAAATAAAATTAATTTTTTAATGCTGTTCTACAATTTTCGTTCTAACAAACATTTAATAAATTATAAATAATTAAATTATAAAGACAGCAGAATTGTTATTTAATTCATAAGATGTTTCGTCGTCACGGTTATATCTTCAACATACCAACATACCTTACTATTAAAAAATTGCTCTGTTATAATATTACATTAAAAAATTAATAAAATTTCAAGTTTTTTATTTATTTTACTAAATAAATAATATTACGTACTACTTTGAAGAATGTTAGTTACAAATTAATATTGACAAACAAATAGAAGTACTAAAGTGGAAAAAAAATGGCTTAAATAATATTGTTCCAAACAAAATATTTCATTTTTAACCCCTCAAAAGTTTGTATCAATATTCACGTAACAACAATGTAAAAATTCAAGTAAATTAGTTTTTCGTAACATATTTTTCAGGTTTGACACTTTGTATGTAAGCCTATTTAATTATTTTATGATATTGCTTAGTACACTGCAACCCGGTATAAATATATATGTCAGTAGAAATACTATTAATAAATTAGTGGCAGTAAATATCATCATATTAAATTTGTATGATTTTCTTTCTTTTAATTTTTTCTATATCAAGGGACAGGTTCTCGAGCTTTACAGCTGGCATCCCAGTGATCAATACTCTTGAGCATAAAAAGGCTTGCGTGTGAACTGAGTGTTGACACTTATCTTGATAGTGAGGGCAAAATAAATGTTTTCTCCGTCTTCTGTAAAAGAATTATTTGTAAAGTCGGCCCTTTTTAGTCTTTCATGTCCGACGAGTTCGTGAAAGTAGTGGAACTCTGGCGAAGAAGGGACGCTTGACGAAAGCCGGTCACTGTGATGATGATGGATCGCCATCATTTATCAATCTCGACTTAACCTGCTGAGATCAATAATTCTGGAAGTGGGGTCGTTCTTTCCGACACAGCTTGTCTTTTATGAAAGCAGGCGAGCTTGCCGCTTCTGTGGGATATTTACTCGCATGTCGCGACTTTAAGTTGAACACAAACCGTCCAAAAGGCTCACAATAAACCTTAATGTCCTTAGATCATGAATGAAAAATAGCTCATGACAGAAATATGGTGAACTGACGAGGACAGTCTCGAAACGCAGCGAGTCGATCTAACGATCAAGCAACTCTGACTCCACGACGCCACATAAAATTTTACGTAGCTAGATTACCGTTACTTCAAAAAATATGCCCTCAAAGTCCATAATCAATATACGATTGATCGTGAGTTCATATATTAGCTGCGAGTAATCCATTATACTGAGTGATCTGTTAAGGTACCGTTCGTCATCAACCCCGTTCATTTGAAGCTAACGGCAATCGACCGAACTTGGTGCGTGTCCAAGAAGATCATGTTCCAAAATAAGTGCCAGTCTCGATACAAGTTAAGTGACAGATTGACCAATAAATTAGCATTGAATTCATTCCTCGTCCGGGCACCGGTGGGTACACAGCTACTTTAAAATAAAACAAAACATTAATAATAGTTTTAAGACAAAATTGAAATTGAGACAATCATCATGTTTCTTTGAAAAATGTGACCTTCATAGTGTCAAAGTTACTTGTTTAAGAATTTAGAGTTCCGGTGTTTACTAAGTTGTTTGTTGACAGGACGCCGCGTAGACGCTGTAAGGTGTCTGTCGACTTCTCTCTTAAATAAGCATTCTATAAAATTTCGCAACAAATCGCCTATATTTCCAACATTATCTAAACTTTCTCATCAACGCAGAACATCATCAATATCTCTATCTCTCTGAAATGTATTCAAATAAACTTAGTTTCAATTTAAACCTAATTTTAATTATTAACTTACTTTCCTCGAATTCACTGACCATCAACCAGCGAATGCGAATGAAATGTCGTGAGACGCCTGCCAGGCCAAGGGGATTAGGACAGGCCCTACTCACACTTCACTTCTCAAAAATTTTAATATATACAATCCACACGCTATTACAAGAAAAAATTTACTGAACTGGAATCCAACATATTAGTTGCTTATAGTACAAAATAAATGTAATATTATTCGTAGGCTTGAATCATAATTGTAAACTGTTGTCGTGTTCAGCGTCTTTGTCTCCTTTTAAAGAGGTCCTGAGTTAGAGTCTAACTCATTTGCAGCATAATCATCAAAAACCATTGTAGGACTACCACTGCCGCGTTCACATGGTAGATTACTGCAATGGACCCATCGCTTCTATCATCAACCGTCGGAAGGCAACGGGAAACCAATGCTGGCAATAATTTCCCTATAATGGCAAAAACTTCTCTGTGGATAAAATAAATTACACAGACACAAACAAGTGCAATATATTTTTATACACCAGTAAATAAATATAGAAAATGAGTAATTGAAATATATCATTTTGATTGTATTAAGTTGCTTGATTTAGCGTGAACATGTTAACAGAGTTGACATACGGTAAGGTTCCTAAGTTGTCTGCAGCATCGTTGCTGCTATAATACCGCCTCTAACTCCCCCCCCCCCTTCCCTCTTCGCTTCCCACCACCGGTAAATCTCGGTGCTGCACTCGCTTCCCGAGGTCTTCATAATGCACGAGTTTAACTGAACCCTGGGTTCAGAAACTGCCATTAATCTTCCCTCGGCGCGTTTATAACAGAGCTTTAAAAGGCGGTGTTAAACTGTGAGGTTGTTTATCGGAGCCGACCTTTTAGGACGCTGCGATGATGGAATACGCTTAAACAATGCCGTTCGGTATTTACACAGATTTTGCTATCGACGAAATGAATTTCGTAGCCCTGAAATTAGTTAGCAAATGTTATTAAACTGTCCAATAATTAATTGCTTTGTATTGCGCATTACCAAACGTTATTCGGGACCTGAAACAGAACGTTTGTTACAAGCATCATTTTAATCCTGCAGTAATCCAGAGACTTAGTTCTAATTTTGAGAGGTTTAGTTGGCATTCCCGAAAATTCTGAAACCTGTGCGAGGATACGGCCGTGTTTATTTTCTCATAGCTTATATTTACAGTTTTAAAATCCTCTGTTTTTCAGGAAAAATTCTCGGGCCAGCCAGCAGAAAGAATATTCACAAACTGTATTCCAGGTAAAATAAAAGCAATGTGACGAAATATGTATTAAATTACTGAATTAAACAGATGGCGCAAACATATTATTATGTGTTTTTATTTTCAAAAAGTGTATAACACATTGCTATTACACTGATTACAGATATAAAACGTTATGTTAAGATGAAAATCTTAGTCACGTTCAAAAACTAAGAATCCACTCATTAAAAATTATTTTAAAATCTTATACAATGCACCTACACTCAACTGAAAGTTTACTGTAAAGTGAATTTCCCTTAAAAGATGGTGCTTACACATAACATTTAATTACCCTGTGCTCGAGTAAGACGTATCGGGTGCAGCTCAGTAGGACCCACCCCAATTTAATTCGTATTTTAGGACGCATTACATTAAGTTAAATAATAATATTTTGAGACAGAGAATATGCGGAAAATCTAGGAATATAAAGTCGCCAGGCTGCTAGCTAGGTGCAGACGATTAAAAATGTTTGTCCACCTGGGGATGTCAACCCATGGAAGTTTCCCAAGGTCGATTGGTGATGGCACGTTAGGTGGGGTGGCGTTTTTCCTTAGAGATGGGAAAGGAGAGAGTGACTGGGAGGTGAAATAGTAGTGCAGTTTTGAAGTTGAAAGGAAGAGGAAGTAAGAGAGGAGACAAGTAACACTGTTACTCGGAAGTTGGGAGGAAGAGGTTTCAGGGAGAGAAAAATGCAGTCAGTGTAAGTTTGAAGCAGGAAAAGTATAAAGAAGAGAAAGTACAAGTATTGGTCGAAAGTTGTAAGGAAGAGTAATTTAAATAGAAAAAATAAGTCTTTCAATAATTAGTAGAAAGAAAGCTAAAAGCTGCAAAACAAAATTATGAAATCCCAGCCAAAACTTTGCTGAGACGTGCACGATTTCACCGAGACGGAAGACTATTTTTTCCGAGGCAACTGACGGTGCTAAATCTATTGATTTCCGCGGCCACTTAACACCTGAATGAGGGTCCCCATCGTCTGCATCCATGAAAAATTTCCGAAAGAAAGAAATCGCTTCTTACGTGCACGAGAGACCGATTTCGTCATAATAAACGAGATCATTGCTACCCGTTGTTGCTCCATAGTAAATAACCCTGATAAGTCTCATATGTGAGAATACTCTGACCTAAGTCGTTAATTCAATATTAAATTTGCCCTTAAATCCCACATTTTCTGGTAATATAGATAGTGCAGGACCAAAGTAAGTAATTGTGTTAATATCATTAATCATTAATAAATTTTGTTAGTAATTTAATAAATAATCCCCACTTTTTTATTTACAATCAGTACTGTTTCGAGTTTCTGGACAGAGATGTCTGCTCAAGCGACAGATTCTTGCAGACGGAACATGGTTTGAAAATAGAAGTGTTCTATTTTCAAGGCCAATGTACAAGTAAATAAGATGTGGCTTTGTGAGGTAGTGGAATTACACTGCGTCAACCCCCATACTAGAAAAATTGAAGGTCTAATTTTTATTGGATAAGAAGAGAGAGAGGAGTTCCAGTATGTTTTTTTCTTCTCAGAGTTTTCTAAAGAGCATTCAAAAATCTAACTCAAGCTTCAATTGTATTTAAAATGAGGAACTAAGAAGTTAATGGTTTTACAGCTTATTGTGGTTGGGAGAGTTGAACATAAATCGAGAAAACTTATAGAGGAAGTTCAAGGTGAGGTGTAGAGTGGAAGAGACAGCTATTAAGTTAAATGGATGCAGTTGAAGACGATGGAGGAACCCGTCACCTCAGTAACCCCTCAATCACGGACTAGATCCCACGCACCGACCGTAAAAGGAATCACTTCCGATATATCTAAATTCACCACAGGACTTCCTTTAGTAGCAGGCTAGGGCATTGAAAGTATATAAATTTTCCACTGATCAAAATAGCCACTCATTACTATTACGGTGCGTCATTTGTTATTAAATTTACATTGAAATTAAAATGTTGCATAGTTTTGCGACCAACGATTGGCATAATTCTTGATTTTATAAAAATTAAACATTAGAATGTATACACTTAAAACGCTACATGTTTACTGTTAAACATTTTGAATGTTCGAATCCTGTATTACTCCTCCTTTTTCTTACTCAGGAAAGACAGTCTTTTTGAGAACTATTACAATGCCGGAATTCTTTTAGAAAATCAAGTGGTAAAATCCCACTCAAAGATTAAAGTCGGATTGCTCGACCGTTGGCAGCGACTGGGTATTTATTGTCCGAGAGTTATAATCGATCCTAGATTCTGATCAGAGTATAATATTTAGTACTGCCCATGAGACCGTTGTACCTTGTCTTTATTGGTGTACGTATAAGAGAACAAATTTATTCAACGGGAATATGCCTTTTATTGCTGACAATTACAATGATTCGACTTACTTGTAAACATATATTAAAAATATGATACTCTTGTCCCGAAATAGAACTGCAGAATATATCACTGCACATAAAATAATTAGGAATCCTTAACGTGATGTATTCTATTTAATTTAATTGAAAGTATTAGCATGGATTGAGAACTTCGCAAGTTGTAACGTGCTTCTTACCGTCACCAAGTTGTCACCGCGGTAATTCGTGAAGTCAGAGTGTAAGCACGAATCGCACAGATGCCCATTTTTACCCAATTTGTGGATCCATGGGAATAAGATACCTTACAGAAATTTATAATGCTACGTGATTGTCTCAACCAATCGTGATCCAACGATATCGAACAAAAAGTTCGATAAAATCAATACGTTTCTCACAGAGGTGATTCTGTGAAGAAAACATACTGTAGTCGTGAGATACGAACAATTACTACTTCAGGGATGATCCAGAGAAGACCTGCAGGGCCGATGGGGGTGGCTAATCCACTAATGCGGCGTCAGATGCACGAGAGAAGATACACTGCTAAGTTTCTCAATCTTGACGTACATAGATGGGAATCTTGTGCATGCTTGAAGCTGAGATGAAATAGATCTTATCCATATATTTTTTGTAACTTAAACCATGTGTAAATAAATGTCCTCATGCTTCCTCATTTAAACAATCTATAACAAATAAAATTGAAGTGTCTGTCTATCTTTCTGTTTGTTGTCTCAAATAGGCTCCGAAATGGCTCAACGGATTTCAATATTATAAGGGTTTAAAATAAAGCAATTTAACTTGCATATTCGTGCATATTTCACTTCGATAATGATATACATCATTATATATATATATATATCATTATGTTATATATATCGTTATTATATTATATATGTTCTACGTGAAGGTTTCTTTTCAATACGTGCGTTAAAATCTCCACAGTGATTGCGGGTAGCCTATACTCTTGATCTGTTTATACTCCAAAAAACGGATAAACGGATTTCAATGAAAATTTCAGGGATTGAAACAGAAATTTTAACTTAAATATTCGTATATGTTTCATTTAGATATCTTGAAAAGTTCGGAAGATATTTATATAAATATTTATAAATCCATTGAATTGCCCCATGAATTTCTCATTTTTATGGCCTCCGAAACGTCGGATTAGCTGAACCTAAGCCAACTGCGAGTTACAATAAATAAAAACGGCCAAAAAAGTCAGCATTAAATATATATCTATTTATTAGAAATAGCGACGTTTCATCTCCATTTTGAGACTTCTTCGGGCTTAAAATTTAGCAATACATTCTATTTATTTCTTGATTCCCTCAGTCATAAAGTTATTGAATTTATGTGAAGAATTTGGAGCCGCGCTGGACCTTCTCCAGCGACGGTTACGGCTAGATTTTGCTAATAAATAGTTATACATTTAATGACTTTTTTGGCCGTTTTTATTTATTGTAAATATTTAAGTCAGAAAACTATGATGCGAGTTATAATGTTTGCCAAGCGATCATAAATAAATGATACCGTACTTTTTATATATTCAATAAATTCATATTTATCAAAATTATGTACTTGTTGTTTTGTTTTTAGGGCATAATAAAAAACTATTTGGGCTCGAACGAAGTCGCGGGGGTTAACTAGTTATAAATAACATTTCTAACCACCTCCCCACAAACTAAAAATTAATTACTTGCTCCTCTTTATTCCCGTCGTGATGTCTCAAATCTAGCTTTCTGTTTTGGAAATTCTCTTGATTTTCTTTATTTTAGATCAAAAGTTTTTTTGTTCTGTCCATTTCCCTTTGTACCTATCATAGCACTGCTACTTAGATTAATTGTACTCTTTCTCCGATATAACTAGGATGTAAGTATAAATTCTGAAGGCATTTTTCTACTTGTTCATTTTTACATTGATTGTTAAATTTAGTTTATAAAAATATGTTTATTTTCCATAAATACGACTTTTATTAAAAGTATGTGGCATAGATTTCATATTCCCATATGAGACTTATTTTCTGATAAGCGTGTGTACCTTTCATGATAATGAGTATAATTTACTTAAGTGAAATGATTGGGGTTGATATTTTGAAATTAATTGTGAGGGAATTGGCTAGTTAGTTGCAAGTATTAATGCATGATACGTTCATATTTGTCGTCCTGCTAATTCTACGGAACGTCTGAGCGATTAGGTTTCTTGCAAGATATCCCCGAAGTGTCCTGTGCAGGAGGGAGACGCGCGACGCATGAATACAGCATGGCAGCGCGTCTTGCATGTTTCATGTGAATTTTGTTCCCGTCTCGGGACGGTGTTTACCCATAGCGCCGCAGAGCATTCTTCATTTATTCAGCGAAAATGCATTATTGACAGCTTAAACAGGAAACGGTTTTAAAATCCCATCTCGAGGGAAAGACGGTTAAAGAGGATACTGTCATGTTTTCCTTGAGATAAACATGTTTTCTCATTTCTTATAAACATTCTTAGTGGCATCTAAGTATTTTTTTTATGTAAAAAAACTATTGTCATACAGATTATCAGTTAGGCCAATATCGATACCGTATATACAATATTTAAAAAATCATGAAAATAAGATATGGTATATAATTACCATAGGTTAATAGTTTGATTAACCTACTTTAGCCGAACGGGTTAGGTTTAATTGTATCTGAGGGGCATACGACGTGGGTGTGTGAGGATTGACAAGCAGTGAACTGATGGGAAGGATGAGGTCAATTGGGAGTTTTCTTTTGAGGCGACGGGAGAGTAGAGGTGGAGGAGGATTGTTATGAAATTGCTGGATCGTGGGGTTTGGGTGGTTGACGGCGCTTGAGGATGTTATGGATTCAGTGATTATGGAGTTTACCTTGGGAAGTTTGATGTATTGGTGGAAAACGGAATTTCTAAGGTACCAGAGAGAGTTTGTAATGGTGCGTAGGATTATGTTTGTTTTAATTTTGGCTGGATGGATGTTTGCTGTTGTTCCCTATATGGACGAGACATAGCAATAGAACTTTATGTATTCGTCAAACGCAATATCAAGCTTTATGAGTCGAATGAAGGTTTTCCCGGTGTATGTAGTTCACAAGGTTTTCTCGGGCTTCCAACCGGGTGAAAAAACAATAATTCCACGACGTTTCGAAAGCTGTGAAGATGATATCAATGGCAGCTGTCGAAACGCTGAGGAATTACTGATTGGAAGCCCGAGAAAAAAATGTTGAGCTGTTTGAGAATTCTAGACACTTTACAACCATTATAACATTACTTTGCAGGATATATCTTTAAAAAGGATGAAATCGCAGTAACATGGCTTAGAAGCGCTTCAGGAAAATAATTAAGGAAATGAGCTCTGTGTAGCAACTCTCTGTTACGGAACATTATTATAGTTCCCATGTAATTGTAAACTGTAGACGCTCATGACCTTTTTGATTAATATGAGATTAAACTTTAATTTAAATAATACGCTTTCAACAGAAGATTTGCTTGGTTAATGAATGCCAAAAACGTATCTTTGTAGATTTACAAAATATAATATTTGACATAACACTTTGTTAGCCTCAAATTAACCTTAGCCGAGTCAATTATTCGTCTGCTGCATCAAATAAGTCAATAATTCTTCTCGAACATTAAGTAATAACCTTACCTTAAGAGAGTCTAAGATTTTTCGGTGCATTAACAGAACCAAAAATATTCCCTGTACTTTAATGGAGTTAAAAATTCGCCCAGTTCCTTAAGAGAAAAAAAGCACGGTGCATTAAACATTTGAAAAGGAATCTTTGTAGCTTATGGGAAATAAATTTTAAGGGAGTCCAAATTACCCGAGAAAGTTAAGTAAAAACTGCTGCTGATACCTAAAGGAAATGCAGAATACGTCTGGCGTAGTAAGGTGTTAAATAATGGATATAAAGTATATTATTTTCCTTTAATATGACACAAAATGTTTAAATTCCGAGTCTGTGCGTCCATCGCTATTCAGAGTATGCACGCATATCCAGATTTTCACCTTTCGATACCTTTAAAGTACCTTCAATTCTAATAAAATTTCAAATTCAAATTTGATAAGCGATAAAAAAGTACTGAAAAGTGATGCCGGACGTACATATTAGATACCCATAGAAAACATTTTTGTTTATATTTAAGTTAAAAAGAAAACAGAATTCTGGCTAAATTACGTTGTGAATCCTCAATATTATATATTATTTACAATTTTTCATTTTTAGCATTCGTTTCTATTAACCGAAGTCCTAATTCGCGCATAAAGTCAATTTTTCTTTATCTTAAAGTAAGAAACAGATACGCGAGAATAAAGTCCTGGAATCGTTGTCGTAAAATCATTTCTTTATCCTCAGGAAAAGATATTAACGTCTGCCAACTAATGGACCATGTCCATTAAACCCGTACTTTGGATCGCATGGTAAAAGAGGCTTAGAGACGGTATCATGAAAGCAAATTAGAAGATTAAAGCTATGAAGCACAAATTTTAGTAAAGGTAATGAACACGTATTAATATTTTTACATTCTAAACTTCACACAGGTGAGGACTAAATTTTTTATATTTGGACCGATAATTTACATTCTTGAAAAAAAATGAAAATTCATCACACACATTCGGAAATAACAGCTTAAATTCTAATCATTTTCATCATTGCAAATATTTTACTGTAGATAAGACTGTAATAATTTCTCCGTGATAGTAACGACGTGCCGCAAGAAGTATCACTTGAAAGTCGGTGAATGAAGTGATGATGTACTGTCACGACGTTATACACTACTTGAATTTGCCGTTGATTGACAATTGAAGCAACATCGCACAGTAAGAGGTTATCCACTTCAAATTACCAATGTTCTAACGTGATGCGATATTTTCTGTGTTCTTACAGTAATATTTAATTCAGAGGTATTTAATGAACTACATTATTAGTCTTTAATTTTCCGGCGTGACATTTATCTTATTTTCGTCATGTATATATTTTTGGTGTAATTTTCAAATTCTCACGGTCAACATGAAAGCAGTCAAGGGGACTTGCCGGAGCAAACTTTAAATATGTATACATTTCAAAAGAATGTAAACAATATTTTTTCAGAATATGTGCAGTAACAAAGCTATTAAAAATCAATTAACATCTTCAATTAATTTAAGTTGCCTATCTCTTAAATAATTAGATAAATTATTCCAAAATAAAATTAAAAGAAGATGTTGTTGTGATCTTCAGTCCTATGGCTGGTCTGATGCAACCCTCCATGCTAACTATCTTGACAATCCTTTTCATTGCCGCATAACTACCACATCCTCCCTAATCAGCTTAGCGTGTTCCACCTTTGGCCTCCCTCTTTTGTTCTTACCCCATACACTTCCCTCTAAAAGCTAATTTTACAAGACTCTCATGCCTTAAAACGTGGCCTATTAATCGCTTCTCTTGGTCAACGTCCTCCATAATGTTCGCTCTTCCTCTTTTCTGTTAAGAACTTTCTCGTTTGTGATTCTATCCACTCATCTGATTTTCATCATTCTCCTATAGCACCACATTTTAAAGGCTTCTATTCTTTTCCTTTCTGTAACTCCTATTCTCCACGTTTCGCACCCACACTCCATATGAACATTTTTAGCAAGATTTCCTAATATTCACACTTATATTACTCGTAAGTAAATTCCTCTTCTAATATTGTTCCTTGCCTGTGCTATCCTACTCTTTATATCTACTATACCATTCCTAGTTATTACGCTTCCCAAGTAGCATAATTCATTAACTTCCTTTAAAATATCCTTTTCCAATGTAACATCCTTTGTTAATCCCCTGTCCCCCTTACTATACTCCATTACTTTGGTTTTTCCCTCTTCTGACTCCCCTAATACTACTATATCATCGGCAAAGCATAGAGTTTTTTTTCTTCTCCTTGCAGTATGGTTCCTTTTCCAGCATGGGCGGCAAACTGCATCTTTGTCTTACTCCTTTCTTGATTTCAGTATCTTCAATTCTAATTACTGTTGAATATCGTCTGTAGAGGTTATCGATAATCCTTCTTTCTCGATATTTTATTCTTGTGCTCTTCAAAACCCTTAATAGTGTGTTCCTGTTCACATTATCAAAGGCTTTATCTAAATCTACAAATGCCATGAGCGTAGGCCTGTTTTTTCTTATCCTGTCTTCTAAAATTAGACGCAAATTCAATATTCCTCTAGGCGAAAGAAAGTTGAAATATAGTTTTTTCTTCGCTGTTTTCCAAAGAACAAATTTTCACTATATTTAATTCAGGTTTTTCTAATTTACGCTAATATTCTTTCGTTTTAAGGGTATATTTACAAGATGGATGTGATTGGCTTGCAGTCTCCTTTACGGAGCCGTCACCGCCTGTTCCATGTCGGGCATATGCGGCCCTAATCATCAGCACGACCTGAGATAATTAATCCTCAGCAGACGGGACAGGAGGCGTGCCGAAGACTGTGTTTTACCGACATCACATTAGCATACCACCGCTTCTAATTATCACAAGAACAGATTGGAGTATGCGGAAGTATTTGGGAAGGGGGAGTGAGTATCTTCCAGCGAATTCCTTGTTGCAGACTCACTTGAAATATATGGAGGCTGAATTTACACAAAAATGAAACTACTAACCAAAATAAATCATTTAAAGGCAACGTGTTGTAAAACAGTACACATAATAAAATATAATGCTGGTATTAGTAAATTATATAAGAGAATTTGTTGTATACGTTTATGACCTATTAGGATATTAACTAGGCATCGCGTTTGTAATCTAATTTATATTGTTATATTATACATAGTTTATAAATTTTAATTAATATTCCAAACTGTTACCTTGAATTCTTCAAGTCTGCCTGTTTTAGCTCTTTCGTCCGCAAATTTGGCATGGAAATAAAAAATTAAAAACATAGAAGAGAATGTAGGCTACTTTTATCTGAGTAGATTATAGAAGTGGGTTTTAAGGGAACGCGTAGCACTTGGTCTTCTGTATTCAGTGCATCGCGGCAATTTTCACGGCGTTATAAGCCTCCCCATAGCCTTTCTTCGCTGTTTCATGGCAATGTGTTTCTCGCTCTCTTACTGCTAACTGCTCTTCCAATATTAGGTGAACCCTTGTGTTAGTTGACTTCAGAATCAACATATAAATAGCCTGCAGTTTTTGCTGTAGATACGGATATGAGACGTTATAGATAGAAAATACAGTTTTGTGAATTTTCTCTTATGACATTGCCTATTTGAAAGATTAAATAAAAATAATAAAACTATTATTCTAGTATGTGAGATTCTATATTAGAATGCTAGGCAATGTAAACAAATAGCCCAATAATTGAAATTTTTTCTCGGATGTATGCAAAGTTTGGTAACTTAAAAATTGAAGTGGGTAGACTAATGAATTATTTTAATTTAATACAGATTTTATACTTGACTGAAATAAACAAAAATTAAGAATTGTCTGTATTAGTTTATTAATCATACAGAATTATACTACAGAGAA
Organism: Eucriotettix oculatus; assembly: GCA_034510155.1. NCBI lineage: Eukaryota > Metazoa > Arthropoda > Insecta > Orthoptera > Tetrigidae > Eucriotettix > Eucriotettix oculatus. The sequence goes on along the minus strand of CM067379.1, from coordinate 63,454,663 downwards.
GTAAAGTTTCAATGATAATCATGTGTCTAACTATCAGTAGCATAGATATAAAATATAATTAAGTTTTAACACTTTCCTCGTAATTCTTGTATAGGCTGTAGATTTGTGCCAGCTCGTCGATAGATATTATAAAAGTTTCAGCGAAGCTGCGGAAAGGATCACACTGGATCAGAGTCGGTCTTAGGAATTAATGTCATATGGCCTCTCTTCTTCACTGATCGAAAGGAGGAGAATTTAGGTTAGGTAGAATAGGAAAAATCCGGTAAAGGACTTGATAGGATAAATTTAAATTTAATTAATAAAGAAACATTCATACTGGGCAGAAGGACCCAGGAGCTTGATAATGTTCCACAAGGGAAGTCAAGCTACGACTAGTCTAACCTTGTTGCGACAAGCCCCTTCAACCTTCCAGTATACCAATTCGAGATTCGGTTCCGCGGTTCCGTGAGGGCTCTCTTTGAACTGTTTTGAACTAGGCATTTGCAAGCAAATAGTTGTAATCTGAGATGACTTTAAAACTGTGAGCGTTTCTAGAAACCTGAAGAGCCTATTCCTTTGTCCGGATGTCTTTTCTCACGATGCCAGATCTCGAATCTGTAATTCCACTAATGAAATTTACCAGAAATATTTACAGAACACATCAGTATGTGACTCTGCACATTTCCTAATTAAATGTAATAGTTGTATTGTAATTATTGCCGACCTCCTGTGGTGTAGTGGTTAGCGTCCCGGGTCCGAATCCTGGCATGGGCTTGGATGTTTGTGTCGTCATGGTCGCGAGGATCGGGATTAAGGCCCAAATCCGGAATATGTCACGCCAGATGACAGTCCGCAGCCGCCTCGGTAGGCCTAGGCCCTCAAGAGGGCTGTTGAGCCATTGGAAGAAGAAGATTGTAATTATTATACAAACGTTTTTATGTATTAAAACGTCTTTTACGTTAACAGTTTTATGTATTCCAAAACGTGAAAGGAAGTTATTGGCCAGTATTATACTGGCATTCAAAGCATATAGTTATGGTAATTTCTAATAATCTATGACAGATAATCACAGCGGAATTAATTGTGTTTGATTTGCCTTTAATATTGTCCTATCGATATAAATACTACGTATTGTAACGTAAATTATCATATGACAAATTTTGATAATGTGTATTTTTTTCACATTCACATTCTAGCAAAACAGTGCAGGCCGTGTATTGCTCAGTTTACTCTATTATTCACTTTTGGGTCCGAGTAAATAGGAATATTAATATTACCGTACGTATCGTTACATATATTTTCTAAATATTGTTGGTTACACAAAATTCATAAATCTTAAACGAATTATCAGAATGATTAACTAGGTTTGAAGAATAACTTAGGCTTACCTGAAAATACATTATATTGGGATCGGTACTACTAATAGTGGACAGAAATGTTTATGTAAATAAAATGCATTGTAAGTGGAGCACTCCAGGATTTATATACCGAACCTGTTCAAACACACTACAAGTTATAAAGTTTGCGCTTAGGTGTCCTTATGCCATTCATCCAATTCTCGTGGAATTTTCGTGTTTAGCGATGACAAGAAGGTTTCTAGCGAAGTTTTGAAGTTTAGGTTCCCTCCTTCCCCCTCTCAGATCGCGTCAATCGACTGCTATGAGTCTTCATGTTTGTTCCTTATGTGTTCCTATACCATTCATCCGATTGCAACAAAATTTTGGTTCATTGTAGTGTTTCGCTCATATAAAGCTTTTGTCGATCTCTCTGGGAGTTAGATGCCTTCCTTACACCTTTCAGGTCAAAAAAGACCATACCCTAAAGACATATAGAACTTGCGACAGAGCAGATAATGCCCTCACGTAGCCTGTCAAACGTGATAATTAAATTGCTGTTTAGCGTAAAATAATGCTCAAATTTAACTAACATTTTATTTATTTAATTATACTTTTTAATTAGTTTATAAATATGCCAAATATTTCATAAGTCGTAGTGCAGATTATTATATAAATACCCGCGCTCCGTACACTCATTTAAATTTTTGTAGATATGTACGCATTATTTCACAGTTATCAGACCGAAGATATGGTTCAGGTATCTTCTCCTTATAAATATAATTGACTGTGTTCAGTGTAATTCTGTTAATTTATGTGTCGCATATAAATCTAATCGGGTGGAGGATTTTCGGCCACATTTTGCTGTTGTTTAATCACATGGTGACAAAGAGATTACTGTCGAATTAAATACTGAAGCGGGCTAATATAAATTAATTCTGGGATATAGGGGGAACAGGTTTGTAATAAATATATCTCTTTACTGCGCTTTTCTACTTCATCACTAAAATCTTTTTTTCCGTATCTCTCATGTTTTGGTAGATCGGAATGCCAGATACTTTCCTTCTAGTATAAGTATAAGTATAAAATCATATTCCATAAATCCTATAGAGAAGCACAAGCTTCAAGGATGTGGAACGAGTCAGAGATTTTACATAGCTTGCTTTATTAATATTAAAATATACTGTAACTATTCATTAATTTTTAACTTATAATAAGATTTTCTTAAGTACTATACAGAAGACATACAATTTGTACCTTATATATAAAATTGATAAATATTTTTACATCCTATACTAAAAAATTAGTGTTCTAATAATGTTCTTTCATAATTATAAATATCTACCCTATGATACATTCACCTCCATAAATTCTTCAACAGAGTAGAAGGAGTGGCATAGTAAGAACTTAGTTAATTCATGTTCGAACTTGTTTGGATTTATTTTTAATTGTTTAATGGAGGTGGGAAGTTTATTAAATATGCTAATAGCATTTTAATGTACACCCTTTTGTATTACGGTTAGAGACTTCCCTTCCTTGTGTAAATTGTTTTTACTTCTGGTATCAAAGTCATGTATTTCTGAGTTTAGTGTGAAGAGGTTACTGTTATTAATAACAAATAACATGAGTGATTGAATATGCTGGCAAGTGAGTGTCAGTATTCCAGTTTTCTTGAAAAGTCCCCTACAAGATGTTTTTGGTGAGACCTGACATAATATTCTAACAACCTTTTTTTGAAGTGTAAATATTTTATCTTTCCCTGATGCATTGCCCCATAATATTATACCATATGTCATTATAGAATGGAAATATGCAAAATAAACTAATTTATTAGGATCATTACAACTTGTCATAATTCTAAGAGCAAAGGTTGCCGAGCCTAGTTTTCGCAGGAGAATATTAATATGATCCTTCCAGTTTAATTTATTGTCCATGGATATACCTAAAAATGTTGTACATTCAACTTCAGTTATTTCACAATTATTTGTTGCTAGTTTTATTGAGTTCAAATTGGCATTCTTTGTCTGAAACTGCATGAAGTGAGTTTTATCACAATTGACTGACAAGCCATTGGCTGAAAACCAGTGAAGCATCTGGCTTAATGTAACACTGGCAGCATTTTCCAGACTATTTTGTTTATTTGTAACCAAAATACTAGTATCATCAGCAAAAAGTATAGTTTTAGAAGAAGAATTTATGGATCTAGGTAAGTCATTATATATATTAAGAAGAGCAATGGACCTAGAATGGAACCCTGTGGAATCCCAGTTTTTATTTGTCCCCAGTCTGAGTTAATAATTTGTCCAGAGTTAGAGTCTTTTAATGTAACCCTCTGTTTCCTATTTGTTAGGTTAGAGGAGAGGCAATTATGGGAAATTCCTGTTATTCCATAAAACTTCATTTTGTTTAGAAGGATATTATGGTCTACTCAATCAAAAGCTTTGGATAGGTCACAAAAAATTCCTAATGGGTATCTTTTTTTGTTTAGTTGTTCCAAGATTTCATGAGTGAGAGTGAAAATAGCAATGTCTGTTGAACATTTTTTCCTGAAGCCAAATTGTGAGGTGGTAAGCAGATTATATTTATTTAAGTGATCAACTACTCTATTATAGACTACTTTTTCAAATATTTTAGAGAATACTGGCAGGAGGGATATTGGTCTGTAATTACCAAAGTCGTCCAAACTTCATTTCTTAAAGATAGGAGTAACTGTTGCATATTTTAGCCTATCAGGAAAAATTCCACTACACAATGACTGATTACATAGGTAAGTTACTATGGGGGTGATGGTGTTAGCTATGTTTTTTAAGACAATACTTGTTATTCCATCATAACCTGAGAAATGTTTATTTTTTAATGATCTTATAATTTTTTTAATTTCAAATTCAGTTGTCATCGTAAGATAGAGATCACTTATGTCGCTAGGTATAGTTCCTCGAAGTAAGTGTTCTGCTTCTGTATTTGATTTACTCTTATACCCGACTAATTGTTGGGATGCAGTTAAAAAGTAGTTATTAAATTGATTAGATTTTGTCACTAACTCTGATTTAATCTCACTTTCCGTTGAGTATAAGTGATTTTTGTTTGTTTCATTTTTAATTACCTTCCAAACTGTTTTAATTTTGTTACTGGAATTGCTGATAACCTTATTGAAATACATATTTTTAGCTGCAGCTATGACCTTGTTTAATACTCTACAATAATTTTTGTAGTGAGTTTTTAAACAATGTTTTTAGTTGCCAAATATAGTTCTCGTTTGTGTTTGCAAGATATTTTTATCCCCTTTGTGTTTCATGAATACGCGACTAGAAATCGTTCAGCTCTAAGGTCGGACAAGCAACGCCTTGCTCTACACCAGAAAAGTATTCACAATACCGAGATAATTTTATACAACAGCCTTCCGCCAGAGGTTAAAAATAGTACCTACAAAAGCTTCGTGAAGCAGAGTAAAACTATTCTTTTAAATGGCGCGTTTTACTCGGTACAGGATTTTCTTAATCGTCCTTCTAGTATTTAAATCAAGGTTCCTGCAAAAAGTGTTGAATGAGCTGCCTTATAAAATAGCACATCACATATCTTAATATTTCTATTCAGTTTTTTCTGCTCTTTTGTTTGTTTGTTTCATGTATTGCCTGGAGCTACGGCGGAAGGAAAGTTTCCTGGTCGCAGAGCTCCAAGCAGTTAAAACTCCATTGCGTGTTCCTCAGTGTGTCCTTGTTTGTGTTTCCCAGTGTGTTTCCGTGTTGTGTTTATATTGACTTCTGTCTATATACACTTTCTTTTACTAATTTATTTTAAGTTTATTTGTCTTTAATTATTTACTTTATTTTGTTCATTTTTAATTTTTAATGAATGACGTATCCTATTTCCTCAATCGAGGATTAATGGAAACAACAATAAATCTAAATCTATCCAAGGAGTACTGACATTATTTTTAGAAACAATTTGTTTCTCAGGAAAGCAAGATTCATAGTGCAGATGTAAAGTTTTAAGGAAATAATTGAACTTATCATTAGCATTGGACATGCAGTATAAATCTTGCCAAGATTCTTCCATTAGTGTTTAAAGTTGTTTAACGAATAGTCATCAATTTTCCTGAATCTGATTATTTTCTTTTGATGTGAGTGTTTGGTGTATAGGTTATTTATCATCATTAGTTGGGCATCATGGTCTGATAGGGCATTAACAATTGACTTGAAAATTGAAATTTGAGAAGGAAGAAGTGTCCATAAAAATGTTGTCTATAGCTGTACCTTTGGAATCAGATATTCTGGTAGGAAAGTTTACTAATGCATGCTAGTGTTTGTAAGTGTAATTTTTGGAGATCATCTACTAAGAAGTCTACATTGAAGTCTCCACATAATATGATTTTATGTTTTATTTTATGTAGTTCTTGTAATAAGGACTCCAACTGTTTAATAAATACAGTATAGTTTCCTTTAGAAGATCTGTATATTGATACCATGATTAGTTTTGTGTTTTTGAATTCTATTAAAGTTGCACAGGATTCAAAGTGTATCTCTTCATTAAATTTGCTTGTATCTACTGCAGTGAACTTACGATTTTTTGAGACAAATATAGCCACACCTCCTTTCTGTTTTACAGATCTGCAGAAATATGAAGTAAGTATGTAACCATTAATGTTAACCAAACCAATCTCAGTGTCTCTCAGGTGATGCTCTGATAAACATTCTAATAAAGTCTACCAAAAGTAAAAATATTTTTTGATGTATGAAAACATTATGAATAACCTTTATCAATATTATTAAAGTTTATTAATAAGGGTAATAATTTATTTGTAGTAGTCCAGTAAATTAATGAAATATTAAAAGTAGCTGAAATTGTAAGTGAAGCACTCAAGGATTCATATACGGAACCAGTTCAAACACACTACTACAAGTCTTTGAATTGTTAAGGTATTGGAATGAAACCCGCAGATGTCACGGAGCTTATTCATTCGTAATACTTTCTGGTTCGGTATTTGCTGCTGTGAAAAGCCACTGGAGCGCAGAATCCATTCATGGGCATGGGCGGGTGATTTATGTGACACGGAGCCAGCAGTTTGCCGACAGTTGAATTAGCGGTGAAGCTAGACCAACATTTCCTACAAGTTCGGCGTTTTGCGTAATTGTTTCTCAGCTCGATAATAGTATTATTTCCCGTGTGAATGTAACTTCTTGTACTACGACTTAAATCACACGGAAAACGTCGTATTAAAGCAACTCAAATATTTATCAAAAGGATCAATCTCTGGCAACAATCTGCGTGCAAGAGCTTTTCAATTATAATTTTTATGAAAAATTATATCTTTTCCCATTGTAGATAATCTGATGATTAATGAACTTTTCACACAGTTTAAAAATTCAAATAAACATTTTACGTTATTGTTCTTATTTTAAGGATATACATCATATATGCCCCTAAAATACTAATTTTAATGTTCAAAATACTGTAACCTGCAACAAAAGTATTTAATTTGGACTATTTACTCTATTAAATTCTGCAGACGAGGCGCCAAAAACATGTATTTAATGTTGTTTATGCTCTTCACAAATTAAGTAATAAAATATTATTGTTTTTAATTTAATTATAAAACCTTAAAATTACTAGATTGTATTCTGCAAGATAAAATCCACTGTTTAAGACTTGACGTTTGTGACGGGCGAGTATAACTACGAAGTAAACAGACATTAAATAGCAAAAAAATGGAATTATTAGAATATATATTATATATAAATATCATCTCTATAGTTATTATTGCAGCCTGATCTGCATATCCTCTTTTCAAAAATATTTCAACAATAGTTATTTCTATACAAATCTAAAAACATACTTTCTACATAATACAAAATAAATATAACGATGCCATGTACTTGATGGCTTTTTTATGGAACGTACAACATATGTGGCCCAGTTATAAAACCACATCGGTCAATATCAGAGTAACCGAACTATTATTTCCTGGATACAAATACTCAGTGCGAATTGAACACCCAAATTGCATCAAAAGATAAGATAATAGAACGTAATTCATCTGTAAATAATCAAATATTTTATAACAAAATAATTAAAAACTGTAATTACTAGTATTACATATAGATAAATGTATATTTCAAAATATATACATCTATTACATTTATTTAATTGTTGCGTTCCATATCCTTCAAGCACAGCTTCTTTATAAGATCTATAGAATATACTAAATATGAACAGAAGAACGCTGCATATCAGAAATCAAATGGAAATGTACTCAAAGCCTTTTTAGTTTGCATATCTAACTCAATAATCAACCTAAGAGCGACAGTAGTCATGCAAATACATAGCAATAATTCATCACGAGAGCGCATAAAGTAAGAGGAGGTGATGAATAAATGAATTAATGTTGAAATACATGGTGAAAAGAGATATTGTCAGTACTGAATAAAATTCTACTTTATATGAGAAGTTCTTAAAATTCTAAATAAGTATGTAAGTCATTATCTTAAAAATTACTATTTATAAAAATATGTGTACTGAACACAGTCTGGTTGTGACATAAAGTGGGAACTAAATTGAATACTTTGTATTGCTATTTTTGCGTGTATAACGAATTTCATTATTATATGATTTTTATGTTAATCGCGTGAATTAACCTAAATCATTCACAAAATATTTGCGGTGTATGTAAAGATAATAACATTAATAGCGAATAGTTGAATCCTCTGCGAGAAGGAAGGATTTATAATTCCTTGAGCATGTGCGAATAATCCAGCCGAGCCAACCGATCGACGCAGTAGATTTGTCACTGATTGGAATTGGAAATACACGCTGTGCCTACGACCAGTCAATACTAAAGCAATTTATGGCTACCGAGGGAATGGCCCAGGCCGCGATGCATTATTTAGCGGTCAGGGAGGTAGCAACATTGCGGCTGTCTTCAAAGTTTACGTTTACTAATGGGGTTAAAGCACGAGCTAATCGCAGTTACTAGCTTTTGCACACAAACACAACTACCGACTGAGACTCAGTGAAGAGGGATAAACTATTTAGTTAACAATTTAGATGTCATTTTCCCTGGCTCCATGATGAGATTGTCGCATTTGAATTTTATAGTTGCATTAGTAATTGAATACTTGTCAAATATGATTTGCAAAAAAAGCCTAATAAACCTGTTGCTTTTACAATTATTACACTTTTGGTGAGAGAAATATTTTATGTCCTTCCCTTTTTATAATTTACCAACGGAATACTGTTCCAAATAAGGACATAAATATTCATAAATACGGTCGTTCTCGACGTGAACAACATTTTAGCGACGTTCATACATAGTGGAGAAATTTGACCAAGAGAAGGGATAGATTAATAGGTCACGTTCTGATTCATAAATATGTTGTATAATTTGCATTAGATGGAAGTGTGTGGGGTAAGAACAGAAGAGGAAGGCCTAGGATAGAATACGCTAAGCAGATAAGGGGTGATGTGGGAATGGTAGTTATATAGAAATGATAATGCTTGCGCAAAATAGGTTAGCATGGATGGTTGCATCAGACCAACAAAATACATAATGACAGTTAATAGCAACTTTCTAAGAGCTGTTCTTTCGCTATTCTTATTCTTCAGCCATCTCAGGTACAAATCTCTTAATTAATCCTGTTCAATCTCTTACCAGGGCCACACCTAATGTATTCAACAATATTTTTACTTATTTTTCATTGTACATCTACTGTATTTTAATAGTGTGTAGGTACATCCCTTCCTATCAAATAAAAATTTTTCCACATAATCCCTATGCTTCTCAATGATATTACGTCAAATTTGAATTATGGCATGTGTACCATCACGGTAAAATTCTGGACTAGCTACTATTTGATAGCGTTCACTAGAGACTCATCATCTTCAAACCTCGTTCTACGAAGAGATTCGTTCAGTTTACCAAAGAGATCGCACGGAGTCATAACTATGTTGAGAAGTAGTGTGATGTTAAGGTAATGACTGATTATAAAATATATAAAAATAAATTTCGGAACTTAGTTTTTCTTAAAATGACCTCTTAGTATGAAAATTGTTATGCGATTGAGCTATTTAAACCAGTATAATCTTACATTTTGGAAAACCACTATTGTAAATGGAACAGTTATATAGAATGCCCATGAAAGGAATTATGGGAGTTACAAATGTGGCAGCCTTGTTGCACTTTTAGGAAATAATTCATTTATTCACATTCTGATTACTTCACCAAAATTACAATATCCAGTAAATCAGCGAACTTTTATTTTCTTATTTATTTGTTTGTTTATTCATACATGAAATTAAATCAAAACGGTTGGGTATGCGCACCAGAAAAATTATTTTCTAACCTCATCACTGCGTAAAATCTCATAAATACAAATTTCTATCTTGAAAGTAACAATTTAAGATATTTTTCTATTTTTAATCTCTATCACATGTCCCAAAATAAGGGATTAAATGTGATTTGTTGTCAAGTAATGAAACTAAATAAATAAATATTTTATGACCTCGAGTAATTTCATTTAATTTGTCATCATTGAAACGTTAGGTATAGTATAATGATTTTGCTTCTTCATAATATCCCATTTATTGTTACCGTGCGAACATAATCGCCGAGCAAGCCAGACAGTCTGCGTCGCGTATCCGCGTAAACGACTCAATGGAACATGTTTTACTGTTTGGGTGTGTTGTAGTTGATGTTGAATCGTATGCGAGTATGTACGACTATAGTACGACCAGGCTGAATGGAATCAGAACGAAGTAGATATTTGTGGGCGGGTCTTAATGTTGTACAACTCTAATTGGCTGTGTTTGGCTGTTGCATAATCCAGCATCATTGGGAAGCTGAAACTATTCACTTATTTTGAATTGTTATTGCCTATATTTACTTGTGAGGTATGCTAGTGGCTCGTACATTTCCTGTTAAAATGCGGCTACAATCATTAACGATCTGTGGAAAAGTGTCATAAAAACCGCTAGAATGTTAGACAACGTCATTTTTCCAGAGGATACAAACACCAGTTACTGTTATTTGCATTGAGTGGTCATTATCGTACATTTAGTTTTATAGAAAACTTTTCGTCTATACTTTTCTTCTCTCTGTAACTATTAATTTTAGTATTTAATGTTATACTTTCTTTTTTGCTTCTCTTGCTGAAATATATATAACAGCGTAAGCATAAACGACGAAAATTAATAAAATAAAATTTATTGTAATGAGTAGTATTTGAAGAAGATTTGACCACACCTTCCTTCAGAGGTTAAGAACAAAAATAACTACAAAAGTTTCGTGAATCAGCGTGAAAAATAATTTATTAACTCTGTACAGGAGTTTATTGATCGATCCGCTAGTAGTTGAAATTTTCTGCAAATGTGTTGAATGTGTTGCGTTGTAAAATTACCTATAACATAAGTTTAAAACTTTCTGAATAATTTTTTCTGCTCGTTTGTTTGTTTATTTCGTATTTTACCTACAGCTCCTACGAAAGGTCAGATTCCTCGTCTTGCAGGCCCTAGTCAACCCTTGGCTATCTTGCTCTACCTTCCGTATCCCCCTTTTCATTTCTCTTCCTATGCTATTAAAGAGGAATTGCATGTTTCAGGATCACCTTCAGGTAGCCTGTTAACCCCGCAAAAATGTGTTTCCTTTTTTCAGTCCTTAAACTGGTTTGTTAATTGAAAGAACTGACATTTTTTATTCAATAATTATTCCATTCATCTACGAAACCGCACATTCTTGAAAATAGAACATAGGATGTCACGTGCTTCTTTCACATTTCACCATTAATTTACACTAATTTTAATATTCCATGTTATTTACGGCAGAAAATTGGAACCAGAATACTAGTGTTACATTCCAAACTTTACAACTTCTGAAAGACATGATATACAGACCATTACATTTTAATTTTCAAAAGTCGAAACTGTACACATAGCAACGCCTAAAATCAATAGTTGACAGAACTGACATAATTGTCATTCTAGGACTCTGCTGATTCTAGTTGGTTGCATTCTTTTGTATCTTAGCAAACACTCTGCAGGTGTTATTGTTTAGAATTCTTTTGTTAGAAACGTAGGTGAAGTTACAGCAAAGCAAAATATTACTATAATAGTTGAACATACGTGTGCTCTCAGTTCACAGATTTGCCTGAAGCATAGAACTCTCAATGAAGTTTCCAATCCAGTCAAGTCGTCAGCATCAAAACGAAATAGCAATTTTAATAACATTTTATAATTGTATATTTTTGGAATTTATATATATTACAAATTTCGGAAATGGCAAGGTCGAATTGCTTCATTTAATTACTTTGTTATAAAACAAGATGTAAAATGTTAACCATTTTACGGTATGTATAAAATTACTTGTATGTAATGATGAAGGAAATATTTTGATGAAGATTTTAGAATTAATTTTATAATGGGCTTCCTCATTATAAGCGAAATTTTCTTGTGGAAGAGGCTTAAAACTCGATCTCGGGAAGATTTATTCGTTGTTGATTATGTAAATGCACGGTAATGAGGGGGAATAAAATAAATTTCCTTTTTTATTCAATTCAAATTGTGAAAATAATATACTTATACTAGTGTGAAACTTAATTACTTGTTAATAGCGTCAAGAATTACTATATAAAAAGAGAAGCGAAATAATTACTCTAATTTGCTTAATTATTAGGTAACCTTTACAATAATCATAATTTAGAAGAGTAATCCTTTGATAAAGATTTAAAACACATCATGCGATATACTGTGAATAGTCATCTTAATCTGTTATGTATTACACTTTATATTTTATAATAATTATTTATTTATTAAAAAATATAATTCTAGTATGAAGGAATTCATTACAGGTAAAAAATTATATGTAATGAGCATTCGCATTTTCTCAAGATTATTAAAAAAATAATATAACCCAATTGTCAAATTTAAGATCGATCGAAGGAGGTGAACCTGTATTCTGCTCATCAAAATAATTATTAACGAACATATGAATGCGTTCTTTGTTCCCAATTAGTTATAATTAGTTATATATCTGTGCGCGCATTTCTGCTGCCTGTCAAACAATACGCGCTACACCAGGTATTTTTGATCCTGTTCGCTACTCACTGCAAAGAAAAACAGCTGCCTGTATTCATTGAACATTTTATCTCATGTGTGAAATCATCACAAGTACTTGACACAAACCAATAAAATACACTTTTTTATCGCAATATCAGGCATCCATTCCTGAAATATTGCTGTCGATTTTTGTTACACCCTATATATAATTAGTATATTTCTAATTTAAGTTGTTTCAGAAACCCGCTTTTCGGCTGCAATAGTGACGTTTATTTTTATTCCACGTGGCAGGGAAAATCGTAACTTCTAAATTATTTCTTAACAATTCTTAATTTTAACTGTCTATTTGTTCATGAATTAGAACAAATTCATAAGTGAAATTAATTAATCAATTGAAGAAGACATTAATATAATTTACAAGCATATTCTTTACACACGCAAAATAATTATGGTTTCTAAAGAATAGCTACGACTCAAAATGTCAATGATAATTATTACAAATAAATTTAATAATCAAAATAAAATTTGATTTTGATTTATCAATAAAACTCTTAAAATAGTAGTCCGTTTAATTGATTATATATTAACTGCCACCCAAATAATTTGAATTCCATATCACATAAAAACAAGGAAGTGAATGCCTTATTTTCATAGCTGTTCTTCATTCTGAGATACAAAGTTATAAACATGAATGTACGATGAAAAATATATATGAAACACAAGAAATATATAAGTACACAGATAATGGCCTTCCTTTCTATGAGTTTGGTTAATTAAATAAGATAAGTATGCCCACAGAAACTTCCTCAAGTGGATTTTTTTACAGAAACTATAGCAATTCGTCTTTAGAACACAAATAATATTTTAATCGCACTGTAAAACACATATCGTAGTAGACTATCATCATTCTTCACTATGTTCATCATTTTCCCCTGTTTGTAGATCGCAGAAATAGTTGTGATTCACAAGAGGAGTAGGCTAAAAGGAATTAAAGAAAGCATATCCTGCGTCTTATTTGGAGGACTTTGACCAAGAGAAGGGACAGATTAATAGGCCACGTTTTGAGACATGAAGGCCTTGTAAAATTAGCATTAGAGGGAAGTGTGGGGTAAGAACAAATGAGGGAGGTCAAGGATGGAATGCGCTAAGCCCATTAGAGACGATTTAGGATATAACTATGTAGAAATGAAAAGGCTTGCGCATGATAGATTAGCATGGAGGATTGCATCTGACCAGTCTTAGGACTGGTTACCACAACAAAAATCCTGCCTCTTCTGATTTGTACCTTTCTTCCAAGTGGATGTCCATAGCCAATAAATTGTTGACCATTTTTATCATTAATTGAAATTTTCTGTAAATATTTACAATCACATTTTGTGTCCAAGTTTCCAAATATTTTGGAAAAAAATATCTTCCTAGTATTTTGTTCAGATATGTCTATTATTCTTTCTCCCTTTTTGCTTTGAGTAGCCTTTCTTTTGCCGTGGATTACAGTTTATTTATTTTCACATCTTTAGTAAGTCTGTTGATTCACTTTTCTTTCACTGTCAGTCGAAGAATTAGCTGCAGGTATCTAAAATTAAAATATTTTATAACAAGTTACTCCAAAATAAATATATTACATTACCTTCAAGAAGTAATGATGATTCATAAACATAGCAGTTAAAACGTAATTATAATTATAAAAACGTTAAAAAATCCCTTAGCCTTTATCGACAAACCTGAAGGAAAAATTTTCAAAACAACGTATTAATGAACTCGAATTTGGGTTAAACTCGAAAAATAAAAATAATAACTTCACAAACCTTAAAGAAAAACTTCCAATAAAATAACAATTTAATGTATATATGTAATATTATATTTGGTGTATCTATGTCATCAACCGAGGACTAATGGATTGAGTAATAAATCTAAATCTTCAAAATCAAGTGTAAATTCTATAAATGTAAAAATACTCAAAATTTTAATTCAATATACGATAAAGTATTATTATCATTTTATTCTTGAAATTTTGAGGTGTAAATCTTTTAGTTTATAAGATTCAGTTTTGCCATTGTTTACCCTCATTTCAGCCCTAGATGTAACACAAAATTTCTGTCAAGGTTTTAATTATAATTAAGTATATCATACAAAGCCGACATCCTGTGATGTAGTGGCTAGCGTTGCTGCCTCACAAACCAGAGGTCTCGGGTTTAAATCCTGGCATCGGCTTGGATGTTTGTGTCGTCATAGTCGAGAAGACCAGGATTAAGACTGTTGGAGGATCGTTACGCAGACCACGTGTCACTCCAAATTCGGAATGTGTCATGCAAGAAGTCAAGTCGACTCGGTAGGCCTAGGCCCTCAATGGGCTGTAGAACAATGGAGAAAGAAAGAAAATATATATATATATATGATACAAAGTTTATTTATTGATTTGAATTCATGTATGTAGTTGTTATTATATATATTTTTTCTAGTAAGAATTGATGAGGATTCCAAACTTCTTTTTTTAAATTAAAATTCTTCTATATCTAACTTTCGGCTTATCGTTGTATTTTTTAAATATCCTTGAATATGAAAAAATTGTATTTCTAATAAAATTATTGATGTACAATTTATCATTGGAAAATTTTCAATATATTGGTGTCTTTTAAACAGATGGCTTATTGCCGAAAGCTGCACTGTAGAAAAAATGAAAAGGTATGAATAATTTTTTCTGAGAAAACAGAGACAGACTTAAAAACCTTTGAGTACCTATTTATATTATAATCTAAATGTATAAGAAAGACAAGAATGTAAAAATGTCGACCGAACCCAGGACCTCTCGCTTTCCGGGTGGGAACTCTACCACAGAGTTAGTCCGAGTCGACCTCCCGAGGACCGAGGCAACATCCCTCCACCCCTGTAAATCTAAGCTAGACTCACCTACAATGTACTAATCACATTCTTTTCAATCTAATGTCTTGCAATTGAGTGAAGAATAACATTGTGTAAATTGATCTAATTTGCATGAAATCAAGTCAAAAGAATTGGGAGGTCCTGCGTTCAAGTCCTTTCTTCTAAATTTAGCCACACGCTCCTTACCTAAGCTTCAATTTAAGCATTTCTACTTTCTATGACTTGGTTATAATCTAATTTATAATTTCATAAAAAAAATTAATTCCCTGAAGAATTTATAAAGCACTATTCTGTTAATTGAAAATATGAATTCTCAATGGTTATAGTCAACATGTGAAGTTGTTTTAGAGAGCAATATGTAAGACGCTATTTATGTAAATTACATTTACGTTCTAATTGCAGTTAACTGATATCATTTTTGAAAAGCATCAAAACCACATGAAAACTACAAAGAAGGTCATGTTGTTGAACCACTAGTAGCATAATTTCCTACTTTGATTCTCTGAGTAGTCTGAATTGAGTGCACTGTGTTAGTAGCAGAAGTAAGTTGGAGGTCTCACAGTTATAATAATATAGCACTTTTTCTGCAAAAGTGCAAAAGTGGAGTTGTGTCATAATTGAAATAAGGTCTTCATGTGGTATCTGGTTCTTCATTATTCGAAGTTATGGCCATTTTTAAAATTGAATAGTGATGAAATTAATTATTGCAAGTCCATATCACACCTGATCGACTGAAATGTGAAAGTAAATGAAACTCTTAATAATCACAGAACGTTTTATTTAAGTTACTGTGTGGACGTACTGCTTTCCAAGCTCGTCGCGTCCGCAAATAATTCGTGATGGCGGTGGAGTCGTCGGTCGAAGGGAAGGGGTGGAGCTGGATTTATCTGGGAGTAGCATTGACGTCGTAACGCACACTGAATCTTTATGCCTTTTTTACCTTCAGCACACATTGCTGTTAATTACTGCTCTGGATTATCGATACTTATTAACAAACTTTAGCGACACGTGATCTTCGCTTATCGCTGCACGTACTTGAAAATTTAAGCTCAGGGAAGTTGTTTGTTTATCCTTATGGTTTCATTCATACCATTTAAATTGTTTTATTCAATTTCACATTTTGAACAAACTTACGATTGGGGTACATTTTCTGTGGCGTCACTACACTACAATAACTTATAACACCGCAATTCTACCATTAATTGCTTCTTAACATAAAATTGATTATTTATAATTACGTGTAGCATACATAGAAGTTTAAGACAGAAAAAAAATCAGAAACTTGAAGCAAATTATCAGTGCATAAATAACATGAAATCAGCAGCTACGGAGATACCGTTTTTTCTATCGGAATAAACATTTTCAGTTGGTTAGCTCCCGTATGTTATGAAATACATGTACAGAAAGTAGCTCATTCTCTTAAGTGCATTCAAAGGACTTTCATTTATAACCGGGAAAAATATTTAATTACCCTGGTATGGCAGTACAGTACTGACAAATGTTAAACTTGGCAGCAGATGCCGACCAAGTGAGAAGATGTCACACTTATTCATGCTGATTTTAATGGCTTGCAACATCAGAAATGCGCACAGCGCTCTCTGTGCGAAGTTGTTCCATGAATTATCAATGACCTGGAGCTCTAACAGCTTTCCGTTGTGCTGTTTCAGAAGGCTGCAAATCACAGACATTTTGGAATATTATCAGGGAGTGTTTTTATCCGTCTCTTTGTAAAAACGAAAGAAAAAGAGGATTTGGACTCGTCTGCGTGTTTAGTTACTGCCTTTAAGAGAACAATATTTTTTAGTTTCTGCATGTAAGTGATTTAGCTGTTAAGAGGTGAATATTAATGTAAACTTTATAATTTAATGAGTCAACAAAACCTTAGTTTCAAAATATTTTCATATTCAACGTAAATTTTAAATATTTAATATGTTATTGTATTTTAAGAAGAGCTCTGGAGAATGTGACGAAGAACTGAAATATTACAGTAAATATAAATAAAGTTATAGATTTTATTTGTTTTAATGAGTACTGAATTTCGAGTTACAAGCTTTATTGCCCCGAGTAACTGGTGATCTGAATCAGTAGGCGAATCAGTGCTCTATAACTGTTGTCATATAATTAAATTTTTATTAATGTGTTAACGAACCTAAGTTATAAGTTCACATGATGTCCCTGAAATAAATTTGAGATTATAAGAACAATCAATGTTCACATAACATTACATCAAGAACCCAATATTATGCATTCTCGTCTCAAGAAATTTTATTATAAGCAAACAATAATAAATTCTCTTTATTATTTTAATTTTTAAGTACGTCGGCATGTATCTTACATATAACCCCAATATTTCTCGATAATAATTAAAATATATACATTCCTTAACAATTGCGTTCCTTGAAATTTATATCAGACTCGTGAGTGCGAATTAATCGCCGGTGAGTACGTCTGACTTTTTTAATTCTCAAATGTCCACAAAATGACCCTTGAATAGACAGTTTCACAAGTAATAATTTGAGCTAGCGGTGGTAATTTTACATGGACCCTAAATTTTTGTACTTATTGTTTATTTTAGTTAATAAATTTAATTTTTTTAATATATAACTTAAGAAATTGCTCATAATTTAAATTAAAATTCAATCCTCCCAGTAATTACATGATAGTGTTTGTCCGGAGTGAGTTCTAAAAGTTTTTACTATTCTTCATGATAAGACGAAAACAGCAAGAATTCCACAAACCTTGTGTGGTATTTATTTTGTCACCTAGTTACCTCTGTTTATAAGCTAATTCATTATATATTTGTTAATTTTAAACCACTTCAGTGGTTTTAATATTTTCAATATGCATTTAAATGGTATATTTTTGCTATTTTAGTTTAATGTGTCAGGTTACTTTATCATGGAAATTGGAGATGGTAAACTTGGTTGAATTAATAGGGATAAATACTAATAAACTTAGGTTTACGTAGTTTTTATTGTTTTTTTTAAATGCTCCTACTATATAGTTTACTTCTACAATTGAGAAAAGGAGCACCGTTTATACCTTTTGATATTTATTTTTTATACTTAACCTTGGAATGTTTGACATTTTTATTATTTAATTGTAAATATAATTTAAAGTTCTGAATTGACTAAATACAGTGCTAGGATTTTCGTACAAATTTTCTCACCATCCTTATCTCTCTGATTCATATCTTTATTGAAACGTATTTCCATTCATATTGGTATAACCAATTTTTTATTATATGCGTAAATTTATTATTGAATAAATTAGACCCATGATGGATTTTTATTCCTTCTCTCTTCCAATAAAGTTTCCTTGTCACTTGGCGAAATTTAACATTTCAATACTGGTTTCGATATAAACAATTTAATTCTGTACATTTTTTGATAAAAGTTCTTTCCCTGGTGGGATGAAGAGGAGTCAGCACAATTTGCATATGATATAGCTTGCAGCTCGGTCTTCAATTATTCAAGCACTTTAATGTAATCAAGTGTTATATACGCTATTGAGCGGTGTCATATTTGATTATGTTTTAATTACTTATTGAATAAAATCGAGTATCACCAATTGTTAATTTACATAACAATATACAGTTAACAAGTATGAATATGGAATTCACTTCTGTTTCATTAAATGTACATGCACATAAATAATTGTTTATTTTTTAAATTTCTTGTGTGATCACATTGTCCTACAACGTATGAAATGTATTTCACATGTGTGTGTATTTAATAAAATGATTATGAAATCATAAATAATTGGTATTCATTTTTCAAATTATTTCAATTTTAGAACTTTCTTAAAACTTAATTTTTGCTAAAAACATGTCAGGATTTCATGGTAAAATGGTTTACGGTACCAATTCCTGTAAAGCTCATATTTTAAAATTGTTAACAATCACATGAATCAGCATGATTTTCGTTTGCTGATGATGATTTCCGTCTCAAGACCAAAAGTTGCTCTGTGAGGCCACATCTATTCTGGAAGACTGGACAACATCTACTGAGTCTATATCAACTTTTAACTAACTTTAAGGTTCGCTAGACTTTACTAATTTTCAACTAGCGATAACTAAGTTCCAACTCAACTGACTTCTAACTAACCTCTCTCAATTGGCTTATTCTACTCACGGTGATAATCCACTTCCTTCTTTCCTTTCTCCGTGTTGTGCAATAAGCATGGCTGCCATACATTTTTAACTGATGAGCGATCTCATACTAGAGAGGCTGCTCCACCAACATAAATAAATAAACTTAACTCATCCTGCTGCTTCATTACGTCTCTTGAAATTTCAGGATACCTTCCTCAGTGACGTTACAAGTTGCACAATATTAATCAATATAATAATTAAAATAATTGGTTAATTGCTTGGAATTCTTTATACAAATTTGAACTCATGGACAGATTGAAACAAAACTTGGTTCACATATTCTCAAAAACTCAAAGAAAAAACTTGTGAGGTGATAAATCTCTAGTATAAACGAGGAGAGAAATATATTAAAGAATATATTTGTATTGGTCAAAATGTCAAAGATTATGACGTCACCCAGAATTAGAAGTAATCGTGTGGGAGTCAGAAAATTAACCTCATATTTAACCAATTCTAAAAAATCTTTGGTATTTCTCCTAAAACGTTAAATATCCTAAAATTTGGAAACTCCACGCATGTTGTAATTTATCTGAAGTTGATGAAATCTTTCTCGGGTTTCCACTCAGGTGAAACTATTCATAAGCGAGGTTTCGAACTTCTTAGTAATTGTTTGATCCGGATAGAAACCTGAGAAAGATTTCTTCGGCAAAGTTTTCGATCTTCGATTATCTGAAGTTCTGTCATTTCATCTTTTGTGAAAGATGCATGGAAAATTTGAATATTCGGGTACCAGAACCTTACGACAGGAGAGGCACGGACAGGTAACTGCTGGAAATGACATCAATGGAATCAATGCCGCTGGCAAATGTTTCCCAAACACTTCAGCAAGAGTTAATTCCTGTGCAATGTGTACATTGTCTGTGCGTTTACCCATTAATGCGGCTCGACTTTCATGTCCGAGGTCCCTTTGTGAGTTGCGCCTACAGGGATCCATCTAAATATCAAACAGGACGGCACAAAGAGGCACAGGTCCCCACGCCACGTTGAATTATAAAACCTGTTTGAGAATTAATTTAATAATGCGCTAATCCCTCGCTGCCATTGTTTTCTCGTCCGAGGGCTGTGATTGGCTTGCAGAAGTCAGAACTGCTTTGTAGAAATACAGCTCAGAGCACACTAATCACTGATTACTTACATTACGACTTAAGCTCTCCTAAATACATCGAAACAAGAAGAAACTGCCTGTGGCAGTTTTCTTTCGCAGGGATTTCTCCCCAGAGTAACGATTGAGCTTACCTTCGGGGTGCCTCGTTCTCTCTCCGGTTTCAAGACTCTCACATGCAGAGGCATTTTCTCCTCTATGGGAGGTGTATGTACTGGGATCGAAGACCTTGGCTATACAGTAATAGTTGTCTGCTGATCTTATTTGATCAGTTGGCCAGCTGTCTCCTAAACTGGTTAAGAGAGTGCTGCGTCCCCACATAAAACTCATTTCCCGTCATTCGGATGGGCGTGAGAATAATACCCAATAGCGCGACCTACCTGATGCAGATTTTCAATGTTGAATGATGGGGTAGTATCATTAAACTATAGCTCGGGGGCCCAATCAACCCCTTGCTACCTTGCTCTACCTTCCACAGACCCCCCTTTAAAATTCCCTCCCTATGCAATTAAAGGGGATTTACCTGTTTCAGGATCATCCTCACGTACCCTTTAACCCAAAAAATACATCGAAATTAATAAAAATTTCACACAATAAATTTGCACAACGGAAAAAAACTCGAGAAGAAGATGAATTTTAGGCTGTTTCTGATCCAGGGTAGTTACGCTAAGGTTCCACAAAACGGCTACGGAGACATTCGAGTCCATGAAAATTGCTTACGGTGATATATTTTTAAGTCATACACGAGTGATTGAACGTTTTTAACGTTTTGAAGAACTCCAGACGTCGTTCGAAGAAAATGAGAGGTTTCTGACTGAAAATTCGAGATATTTTGCAAACCGCCCGTCATCTCTCATGGAGAACTATGTCTGAAGAGCTGAACATAAATAAATGTCTAAGACATTCTTCGGAATGTTTTGATGAAGAGAAAACTGATGTAAAGTTCATCAGGCACATCTTGATTTACAAATTAAAACGCAATGTCTTTGCTATGAGAAACACAAATAATTCTCTTCTGGAGAAATCTATCACGTGCGACGAGACTTGGTGTTCTCAATATGAAGCTACCAAAAAACGACAAAGTGCAGAATGGATGGGTTGTACAAGAAGATTCACAAGGTTCGCCTGCAACAGTGGGAGAAGAGGTATTTCTTCTTGCTGCACAACAATGCGCCCGCTCACATTGCTTGAGTCGTAGTTCAGTTCCTAGCGAGAAAATACGTGCCAGTTCTCAATTACCCTGCGCATTGACCCGATTGTACGTCTAGCGTCATTGTGTGTCTTGTTTTCTGGCACTGCAGCCCTTGGTGAGCCTTGGCCTCCTTTACAAGCAGTCTCCATTTTTCGCTATTCTTAATATTCTCTCCCCATCCTTTCACCTTCATAATTTTTAAATCTTCCATTACATAGTCCATCCACCTTAACCTGGTCTTCCTCTTTTCCTCGCCGAATAGTCTTGCATTTAGCATTCTTTTTGGTATTCAGTCATCTTGCATCCTTTCCACATGACCGCACCATTGTAGCCGTTGGGATTTTACTATGTGTTCCCCCTTAATTATTTCATTAATTTCGTGGTTGTACCTTATTCTCCACTTTCCATGCTCTATTACAGGTCCATAAATTCTTCTCATTATTTTGCGTTAAAATTGACTAAGATTCCTTTCAGTTATTGTCAAGGTTTCTGCACCATATGTAATCACAGGCCTTACTAAAGTTTTGTATAACAATATTTTAAATTTCCTGGTTAGAAGTTTACTTTCCATTAATTATGTTTTCTCTATTTTTTTAATCCAGTCTCGAAACGTTTCGGAGTCACGGTGTATCTGATGAAGTTTCGCGGCAGTTAACCGCTTGATTCGTAATGATGATATCTTGTTGTCCTAATACGAATTTTCACGAATAGTGATCGTTCATTTTCAATTTTTTTCAATTAGCACGTGTTTGAGGATAATTGGCTCAATGGGAAATTGCTCCTCCAAAACCAGAAAGTTGACACGTCTTGGCACCAAAAAAAGGTTTCCACATATCCTATGAGAATTAAGTCACTCCGTAACATTTTTAATTTTTCTTACAAACCTCAATAACCAAAGACACAAATACGAATTAAAGTATTAGCTCGTGTCGTGAAAAGACCAAATAAACGGAAAGTCGATATTATGCGAATTCCTTGCCATTTTAATTTGTTTATTCCAAGTGGATGAATAACGCTAACATCTGAATTAAAGAAAATTGAAGAAATAGAAATGCTTCCATCCATACACTATTCTCTTAAATATTAACAAAAATATTATTTTTCTGTGAAATGATATAGTGAAAGTACTCAGCGAGACGATTGAATTATTGTCCATGTCGCAGTCTCTACACCTGATAATTAGCATGCGATATCGAAGGTAATCAATTCAGTTAACCAATGGGATGCCGGGAGCCTTAATTGATGCAGTGTATCAGATTGTGGTCCTCTCTGATCGTATGGGGGAAACATTCCATGACCTGTCACATTAATGCTGTCACATTGACAAATTTTATAGTAATTGGAAGACCAAGGTTATGTAACTATGACGAAAATGCTGAGATGTTGATATTCGCTTTGCTTTCAAATAGATTCATAAATCGTTTAGCAAAATCAAATATTCATACAATATATGTATACTTATATAAACGTGTTGAAACATTTTAATAAATTCTAAATTTATTTATAAAGGAGTCGGTAATCATTCTCTTGAATAATTCTAATAGAATTCTTTTCAAGTTTTCATATTTTATTTCGAGACGAATGTCCATTAATGCAAATGAAGATGTGCCAAGTTAATCAATTTTTGTGTTGTTTCAACACGTAGCTTTGGAAAGAAGCTGGACTATACTTCATAGAGTTCAAATTTATATTTTTGGATCCCTTTAACAGTTATATGAAAAATTATTTTACCAATTTGTAAACATCATTTTTTATTTTTTTAAATTACTTCTAATATTGAAATTTTCTAGAATAATATATATATATATATATATATATATATATATATTGCAGTTATCGATGAATGAATACTAAAATAATGTATGAATGCTATTTTTTAATTTGACCCCAATTATTATAAATCTCGAATTACCGATAATATGTTTGAAACTTAAAAGATACTTGCCTGTAGGTTATTGTGAAAAACAAGTTATTGAAAATATTTACTATGACTGAAAAACTATACGGAATTGGAAGCATTAAAGCGATACAGTAGTTAACTAAAAATAGGCAAGAGTTCTATTCAGATGTGTCTCAGCTGTGCGCTCATTCATCCTTCTGTCCGCAGCTCCGGTATAACAGCGAATCCACGATCTGAATTAGATCGGTGTCTGAAAACTCAGCCAGACTCATCTAATCTGGCTGACTAACTCTTTCCGATTCTCAAAACTCCTTAACACGCCTCTCTGAGACTAACTATATTTATGACTTACTTAACAACTGGAACTTCCTTTAACTCCATTTCTCCCAACAACTCAAATCGAAAATCTGTCCTTTGATAAGTCTCTCTCCAATTTCTGGCTGTTATGGAAGTCAGCTGCACCAATCATTTTAACCCATACGTCTCGCTCGGATTTCACCCCACTCTGACAGGTGTTAACCGCCTGGTTTTCCCATTAATGCTTTCCGATATTTGACTCGGACGTCCCTCAATCATTTTGCCCGAAAAGATCTTAATCCTTCTTGCGGTTATCTTTTGACGACAGTGACACTGATCAATTGAGACAATTTCCATATTTTATATATAAGCAGTAATCATAATCCATATAAATTTCTGAAATACTATATATTAACTATGATGTACACTTACTTAATGTTACAAGTAACACTGATTCATTAAGTACCATTTACATTCTTAGAATGCAAGATTCATAAACCTTATAAAAAATTAATCTCCATACTTTATAATAAATATCTTAGTTTTATAATGTAATTAGTAATTAATCTGTAATAATGGAGTTTCCTTTAAATAATGGTTTCATGTTCATCTATTTCTTCAACATATCTTAATTTATTCATTTTTAAACATTTTAGAAACAAGTAACTCTTCGGCGAATGAATGTAGCATTCTAATGATAAAAATTATATAATTTATGTCATAATTTACATACTTAGGTTTTTTCCGTTTCCCGGCGTGAGTTTGGGACGCCAATTCCTCCGCTGTTCTTATTTTCCGACAGGAAATTCTTTTACATAGTTACCTAAACTGGAGGGTCAGTATAAACTCCTCCAAATCTACAATAGTTCCATTCACCCTCAAAACCAAGCATCCCCTTACTCATTCATTCTATCTTTTAGGTTCCCAAATCCCAATAAAAAAAACTCCATCACTTGCCTCAGACTTATACTATACTCATCCAAAATCAACAATAAAATTAAACTTCTTTATCCACTCCTAAACAGGAATACACCAATTTCTATCTCCACCAAAAGACTCATTTATATGTCCCTAATCCGACCTATATGGTCATACGCATGCTCCATTTGGGGATCAACTGCCAACTCCAATTCAAACAAAATTCAAACCAAACAAAATCCTTAGAACATTTCCAACTCCCCATGGTACCACTACAACATCCAAATTCTACTGATCTCCGCCACAATGAAAATCATTCATATCCTCCTTAATCAAAAGTTCAATTAATCACTACAATGGCACTACAGCCCTCCTCCATAGCAACCCACCTCCGCCTCCACACAACCGCAGACTAAAACGGACAGTACCAATTGACTACATCTTTCCACTCTCTCACTCCGGCATAACATAACATTAATTTCGCTCTCAGTAGCTGGCACTTCATTCTCCGCTTCTCAAATAACTATTTCTTCTGATTCCCCCTACTACCCTAAAATCTATTAATACTCACCGCCAAAATTAAGCCAATCAAATATAATTAACTGCGACAACTACAGCCCGGGGGCCTTAGTCAACTCTTGGCTACCTTGCTCTACCTTCCGCATCCCCCCTTTTCAATTCCCTTCCTACGCTATTAAAGGGGAGTTGCCTGTTTCAGGATCACCCTCATTTAGCCTGTATATATTTAGCCCCAATATATATATATATATATATATATATATATATATATATATGTTCACAGCTCTATCGTTTCTCTCGCTATTAAATTGATCATCAATGGGCTTTACAATTTATTAAAGTAATCATGTAAATTATTTATTCAGTGAATAAATATCTATATACCTTGTAATACAAACTGTACTACCTTCGGTTTTCGCAATAAAAAAAGAAAAACATAGTTATCTGTATGAACTGTTGAGTTAAAATTCCTAAATTAATTTTTTAGAATATTTTATAATTCAGTATTCTAGTGTACTGGACTGTACAGGTTGTTATTTTCTGTTAAATACATGTAGCATATGTATAACCATAAAAAATCCGGCATTTTCGAAGATCCTCAGGTCCAGTGATTACCGCTAAATGCCGACGCTTCACCACTCTCTCAAGATAACAAGCGACGGTCGGACAACAACATAGCAGCGACTTCAATCATAAAGTGGTAATATGGTCGAACAACACCACCATCCCAAGCGGTAGAGCTAGCCTGCTAAGACCTCGAACCTCGCCGCCAGACCCGAGGCTCAAAACTGAGTTCCCCTCGGAAAAACGACACGAAACCAGCATTGGATTACTTTGCCCAAATACAATATTTGTTTCTACCCCATGTCGGCAAATGTACATCAAACAACATCGCAGAGAAATTCCTCAGGTACCGTGAACCTAGCACTCGGCCACCAGCATTTCAGGCTAACACCGAAAACACGTCCCCAGCTGCGGTGTCGCGACAACCACGTGTTGCTTGAATAATGCATTTAGTCTGTACCTGGCAGGTCGTTCCTATGCCTACATTCGGCAATTGCATCAGCCGTCTGTCGACGCATTACAAAAGCTTTTAATTTAATACAGTACGAAGTTGCTAATTGGCTCGGCAGCAATCTGAGGGTTCCTGATCTACCAAAACGACTGATTGAAAGATCGACACCTCACAAGACGTGATTGATTCTCCTTCAGTATTAATTTCGGTTTCCTTGACCAAAATTAGGCAATAATGGGATTAAAAAATCCTCAATATTATTCGTAGCAATATAAACTATGGTACATTAAAAACAGAAGATCTTTACTTTAAATATTATCAGTAAATTCTGTGATCAACAGGAACTAAATAAGACGAATTCGTAACTCTTTCACTTTTTAGTTTTTTTTTATTATAGGAGTTTAAAACACTTTCTACCTATATTTGTATCTGAACACTGTCAGGTCTCCTAGGTATGAATTTCAGTATTGATTTTAGTACTTTATCTTTAAAGTTATGCAGTAAAAAAAGTGTAATACATTGTAATAACTCTGCTTGTATTATGTGGCAATTGCTGGGAATTATTTATTGTTTAAATATTATTATATACTTAAAACAATAAAAAGTTTATTTGTATTAATAAAACAATTTATGACCTTTCAGAGACTTTATTTCCTTAAATTTAATTAACAAAACATTCCAGCATATGTTCATCCATTCTTCAGTTTTTCTTACAAGTCGGTGTCAGATCACAAAGTTACAGCTACATGATGTTGAGACAATATAAAGAGAGAGCCGAGGCACCGTTATACTCCTCTTAGCGATGGTTAAAGCCAGAAAGTTTATGATCATACACAAGACTCACAAAATTTATATGATGCAAAATATTGTTTAAGTTGAAAAAAATATCAAATTTAATAAAATTGAAATTGGAACAGCAAAAGTTTAAAGTTTCAAAGTCCTCTTCTTCATCTTTTTCATCAGGGATATAAAATGGGGATATATTAATGAAAACTTAAAGTGAATTAAATGAAAACACTTTTGGAATTACTTTACAACAAAGGAAGATTTCTTCATCTTGCACCTTACATAAAATTTTTAATTAATATAATCACCTTCCATTTATTTAATTGTGGACCTATATAATTTATAAATTTTATCCTTGAAACATTTTCAATAATTTGAAATTTTATTTTGAAATTGGGTTGATAAGTTGGTTAACACCATGATTTAAATGAATTGTCTAGTATGTTAAATGTACATATGAATCTTATATCCAATTTTCATCAAATTCTCTCACAACGGCTATGTTTGATTGCTTATAATGTATTTCAACTAGCAAATCATAAAACCTTTTAAATATTTTACCTCAATATTATCATCTTAATTTATTTTTAAAATGTTACCATTGTCAGTATTCTAACTTATGAAATTCCAGGAATTGTAGGTAGTTTTGTCTCCTGGTTTGTGCATTCTTACACTTCTTACAATTTTTCTTTACTGACAAAATCAACAAGGATTGCAGTAACATTCTGAGATATTCAATTTATCAATTTTGTCTATTTATTGGTTACTTCATTATAATATTGTTAATCATGATTTCAATCTACAAAAGGTATCCTTATCTTATTCAGGTAAATTTCATAGCAGTCCTTTTCTATAAACATAAAGTCAAATGTTGGATACAATTTTGTTTTCCATTAATTTTAACATATTGCCACATCACGTACAGAAACTATACCAGATATGTTCACAAGACACTTCAGAAAAATGGTACAAAGTATTTTTCTCTAGTTTGTATGGATCTCTTAGACCTACATTTTAATGGGCTTGTAGAAGTAATTTGTTTGGTGATTAGTGTTGATTGTATTTTAATTTATAATATTGAAGATGATTGAACCTTTCAGTTTTAAATGCAATTGAATTTTCACAGTAGAAATGGGCCAACCTCTTCATTTTTGGGCTCCATGTTATACTTTTGATATCATTGCTTATTCTTTCTATACATGACATAAAGTAGAGAAATTTAGTTTATATTCAAGTTTCTTGCATTAGGCAAATCAAAAATTGTCATAAAAATACCTGTCGCCGACTTTGCTTTTCACAAAAAATGGTTGGACCTATTTTGGTGAAACTTTTTCTTAATTATATAGACTGACTAGATTTTAACTGCATCTAACAGTCATCAACCATATAGAAAGAATATTGCAAAACCAATTTTAACTACTTGGACAAGAATTTTGTGCACTTTACAAAAAATGATAATGTGATTCTCTCATGTGGAAAATAATTTTCATTATCTTAATTGTCATCCACCATTTACATAGTTAAATTTAATATTTAGTCTATCCTATTACATCTTTATTGCATGGGGTACGTTATTAGTAGACAAAAGTATTTATTGTATTAAATCTTTATAGACAAAGTTTATAAGGTTGAGTTGTCAAAAAGAGATTTATTTGAACAAATCAGTACACTTCTGCATTAATATATATATACTATAAGACTAATTACGTATAGGCTATTAACATTTTCATAAAAACCATAATTTGTGAAATGACCCATTGCTCATAATCTTCAACACTTCATTTTAAACCCTGTTACAAACCTAATGTGTTAATACAAGTTGTAAAAAACATGTCAAACAGACAGACATGGTCAAAGAAATACTACAGACAAATATAACTAGTGCCAATACATACTAATTTGTTAAAATATATATTCTTAACAACTTAAATTGGTTTTATTTGGGATTGTTTAATCTTCATTGTGAATAATACAACAACAACCTTTCATGTGGACCCAAAAATTAACAAACATTATTGAATAAAAAAAAATTCATTGAATGAAAAAATACACCAAAGTCCCTAGATACTATAGGCATAACTTTCAGCTGTCCAAAACACTAATACCGTTCAATTTTTTTTCATAACCAACCAGCTAGTATTTTATAATGTTCACATCTACATACATACAAAATGGAAAATGAGACTAATTTAAACAATTGATAAAGACAGGAAAGAGAGGTAGAAATTTGGTAGCTTATTGCACGAGTATGAATTTGTTAAGCTGTGGATATGTTAATGTGTGGTTGCATGTGTGTCTATTAATATGTCGATATGTATTTTTATGTGAGTTAATATGATTGGACATGTACATCTCCCCAGCTCCCACCAATTCTTTGCCTTTACCCTGACCTTCAATAAGAGAGACAGTTGGTGGCCTGGTGAGGTCTATTGTTTAACAGCAAAAGCTAGCCACACAGCAATTTTGACTGCTCAGTCAATGGCGGTCAGTATTATGGAGTATCAAATGATAAATCAAGCCAGATTTAATAAACTAGATGACAAGAAGGTATTTCAAGGTATGGCAAGTGAGATGGGATAGAGAGAATTGGTAACAAAGGGAATTACCAAAAAATGTTGAAGTGAGAGGAAAATATAGATTGACATAGGAATGCAGACAATAAAGCAGGCAAATTAAGAGAAACAAAAAATCACAACAATTAACCAAAGAACATACAGACTGCTAAGATAAATGAATAGCAAAATAAGTATTGAGGAAACCTAAGAGGTAATATCAGCAATAAATATTAATGTTTAGATGGCAAATAAATTTACTAAATGGATTCTATAAAGCAATAATATCATAAAATGCTTATAATATATTACAATCAGCATGATAAACTGGTACAAACAAATATGAGAATTAAGGCAATACAGTGTGAGAATTCTCAAAAGTATTGAACCAAGAGAATGAAGAGAATTTTGGTGCTCAATTTCAGTAGTAGTTGCAAAGTCCATAATATAGTGCATAGGTGCACTCAAATTGAATATAGTAGTGGGTGATAATAAGTAAATGTGTGTGAGGTTTGGGAAAGATAGTTTGAAGTTGTTGAATCCAGGAGTTTGCCTGTCTGTGGGATATGTTGAAAAGAAAATTCCTGAAGAATTTCAACAGCTGATGAATCAAGGGGAAGGCTTCCAAGGCCACACTGAACAAAATACTTTGGCACTGGATTTGAGCAACTGTTGTGAATTGTATTTTTTAACAGTGTTGTGAAGGTTAGTCTGCAGTTTATCTAATAATGTTTTCTTTAGTTTGTAAAGATTCTGGAGGATTATAGTATATTGAAGATGCTACTTATTCCTAACACGTGACTAACAACCTAGATTTGGTAGGAGAGTGTGAGGATGAGTGAACAAAAATTCAGAAGTAGGATGGCATCTGAAGACAACTCTTGTGCAAGTGGGGAGTATTATGGGATGGTGGTTTTTTTCTGTGGGTTGGATTGTGGTCCAGTGAAGGCAAGGCAAAGAATGGAGTTACATGTTTGTAGCCCATGAAAGTAGGTTATGGTGAGGGATGAACTGCATTTTTTTATGTTGGCAAAGAGGGGAGGTTGAGTAGTTTAACAGTGGATAAGGCATAGGACTATATGTGGACAAAATAACCAAGAATCGATTCAAAGTGTCAATCCTTATGAATGAACTGTTGTTTAAAATGACTCAGTAGATAGATTTGTGGCTCACAATTAAAGTTGTAGTCATGAGCAAGTTACTTCAGTCATTTAATATTGAGCAAATTCCTTAAGTCATCATATCTTGAGAGAACTGCATGCCTGAGTTGGCTTTCGAGAGCAGTAAGAGGAGAGATGTTTAGCAGATTTTGGAGGAATTTCCTGAGATTGCTCAAGAGGAGTGAGATGGGAGAGCTGGCGCAACATATTTTGTGTGAAATTCCACGTGGGGCTAAACTTCTCACTCACAACTGTGGTTGGAATTGTGGCAAGGGAAGATTTTGAAATTATTCCTGAAACGGGAAGAATAGGTGGTCGGCAGCTTTGATCTGGAGGGAGGACGAACTAGGAAGAAGTTGGGACCTGCATTAAGCTGACACGGTAATTACATCTGTAACCCTTTTTGCTAAGTTCCTGTACTGCCAGGTTCAAGTAGATTAGTGTAAAATATTTCTGCTCTATGATAAGACCCATGAATGGCAACCCTGAGATTAGAGTTAAAATTGTTAGTTTTAAGAATTTAATATAAATCATGTTTTTGTAAATATATATGTAGTTTTTATTGACAAAAGAAGTGCTGGCATAAATATATAAACATTAAAAATTGTAATTCTTAATGTAAATATTTGTTTTTGTTAAAGTAAATTGTATTATTGTTTTTATTACAAATTCTTATTTATTTAATTATCAATTAATATTCCCCCATATTTTTTATAATAGTGAACAGTTAATATATTATTCCCAGAGAGATTTTGCCCTATCAATGTGCATAGTTCTGTGGTGCTCGTTTGGCTTACACCAACAAAAATATTTTTGTACAATCAATAATAATAATAATGAAATTCAATTGTGTCGAATTCTGGACAACAATCATGAGAGGCTATTAAAATAGAGAGCGCTGCTTAAATAATTAAATTTCCAGAAGAAATCTAACTCAAATTAGATTTTAGTGAAAATATAAATTTACGAGTATAATTTAATCAAATGGCTCAGACCGGTAAAGCAAAAAAGAATAAATAATCTATCTACGCATATCTTCTAAATGCTGCTCGCGGGAACGCGTGACGACATTATAATTGTATTAAAAAATCAGCGAATCAACGAGAATGGTTTTAAGTGAAAACCGGTTAAAAATGTCCGTTACCATATTTTAACAATGGCCTGGTGACGTCGTTCCTGGTTTGCCGTGCAGGATGTTCCTTCGCTGAACAGGTCTCCTCTCGCGCCTCTTCTTCAGCTTCAATCCCTATCGAAATGTCCTCTTTTTGTTTTACTTACTACAAACAAAATCTCCTTTCTCGAAAAATGGCGAAATTAACTTTTCTGCATATAGTTTCCTCCACTGCTCTCTCTCTCTCCGCCCCCGACTTCTCATGAGAGCTCCACGAACCAACTATTGAATCTACAATGCACTCCAGGCCATCAACAATGTTGCAGACGGTGACGTTTCCCGCCGACGTTTCCCGCCTACTCGGCCCCACCAAGTCATTCTCGTTTATGTCCTGTGTAAGCAAATAACAAAAACTAAATTATTTTTGCTTTACCCGATGAATGTAAGGGTCATGAATCACCACAGTTCTGTTCAATCTATTGAATAATATTTTGATGTTCTGTAATCGCCAATCCGCTCCCATATAAACATTAACAGCTTTTAATGAAAGAAATTAATGACCAGTTTTACAAACAGTTTTGAATGTGATTGAACGATATTTCATCACCACATGTGTTGCTACAAAAATTATACAAAATATTTACATTAAAAATTATTAAAATATTTTAATATTAATAAGAGTAATAAAAAATAATATAAAACTTACAATTTTGAAGAAAATATGCCAAACTTAACCGCTTTGAAGGGCAGCTTCAACCAGTTAGAGATGGATGAACAGATGGAGATGAAACATTAAGTTCTCGACTCGACAAGACGACAACTTCACATCTTGGAAGAAGATAGATTAAGCTCTCCAGACTTCACCATCATTGTCCGTACATGACCTACTCCAATTCATAGTGGTACATGAAATGTAATTTCAATTTAGAATAAACCATTCAGCTTGTCAAGGAACTTATTCTTTTAAAATATTTTTCTAATTGAAGAAAGAAATTTGTCAATATGTTTTGAAATCAAGATCTTATTGTCTTCCATTAAATTTATCAAAGGAGACATTTCATTTTCTATCATCTCACATTTAGTGTATATATTATACATACAATTTTTATCACATATTATTCATTAAGCATAAATTTTCTGTCTCAAGCATTCCTCAAAATTCATCATTCATCAAAAACAAGTTAAAAATTATTTTTCATAAATAAATTGCTGTATAATTATTACATATTTTGTGTCTGTTCGACCCTTCCTCATTACTTACCCAACTTGTTCAACATTGAGAATAGAGTCGGATGGGATTCAGAGTTGAAGAGTTGTTTAAAAGTGTCATCTTGAATAGACTCTGAATGGCTCAACAAAAAGAATCGATCAGCCCATTGCTACATGGACATTTGTGTTTAAAGGAGAAATGTAGGGCATTTTCTATTTATAAATGCTCCACGCATACAGATCAATCCTGGAATAGTTTGGTCTAATCTTCCATACCTTTATAAATATCAATGGAATGTCAACCTTTCTTTTATTTTTTCCCTTGCTACTATATTTATTTACTACATGTTGGCCTACACTATTCTTCAATTCAAGAAACTTTTTTAATAAGGTGAACCAGGATTCAAGTCCTTATATGGTTTTCGGTGCTTGGGTTGTATTTGTTTTCCTGAAAATATTCAGGAAATTTCTGGGTTCAGTTTTGAAACATTACCAGTAGACTACCTACTCAATTAAAAAATGACGGAATGAATTGCGAGTCTAAGAATATGGATAATCGGTGACTCAAGAATGGCATAATTGGGTAAGGATAGTTTAGTAGTAATATTGCCTCGTGGATTTTGTTATATGCGTATAATGCTAAATAAATTATTCCATTATCGGAAAGGATAGTGAAAGAAGAAATAAAGTAGAGGGTAAAAAAGCAACTAGTGCCTGTAATAGGCACTATAAATTATTGAAAAAACTGAACATAATGAAGGAATGATTAGGAAGGGAAGGACGGCATGGCAAGGGGCGTACCAGCCCGCCTACTCTTCTATGATTAAAATAGGAACTATTTGGACATGTCCCTGTACGCAAATATTGAAGCTTAGTCCAAATATTTGGACTCACGTGACAAGTGAAATTACCGACCGACTGATACAATGCAAACAACCGCTAACAAAACTTTGGAAATTTTAACGCATCACAAAATTTGGTATCAGAAGTGGTATGAACATACAATCTGTATATTTACGTGTAAGTACATACTACAGAATAGGGAGAACAGCATCTCTTATTAATGTATTAATAATACGATAAATGTTGGTTGAATAAATATACAGCGTGGCCCACGGGAAACTGTAGTTTTTTAATAAAGCAATTCTCAATTGATGACTAGTTAAGTAATATTTAATAAACAGAAATAAAGTTCAAATTTACCATTTTGAAATATTTTTTGAGGAAAGTAACATCGTTTACATGATGACCGTTTTCGCGACGTCGCGCGATTTGGCTTGTTGCAGCTTTCAGTTACTTCCCATAAAGCTGGATCTTCAATAACTGCATTTCGAGTGTTGTTCCTGATCGGCTCACTTCTCGGTTTGGTGGTCATAAACCAAATCGTACAAGTGAATATAGAAAAAAAGTGAACAGTGGAGACAAATTTCCGTAAACGTTTTCAAATATGTGTACGTGAAAACGGTCATCAGTTACGGGATGTTACTTTCCACAAATCAACTTTTCAAAATGGCATCACTTGAACGTTATTTGTATGTTATTAAATATTTTTAACCAATAACCAATGGAATACTGATTTATTTATAAATGTCCATTTCCCGTTGGCCACCCTGTATTTTGTGGATTTTGTTGCAGAAATTTATAGTACATCTTGGAAATTAGCGCTCTTTAAAACTGTTCGGAGACATCATGTATGAGTACAATTGCCCAGTTTTCCCCTATATGAAACAAAATCTATGCAATCAATGCCATTCATTTAAAATATGGGTATTTTCATTTTATATTTTTTCATAATCCCTAATGAACCTATTTAGTTTAAAGGATCAAAAAACAAATAATTTAACTACGCATTTTCAAAGTGTTTAGGAGTCTAGTTATTATGAACCAAATGTTCCTTGTAACGTAGTCTTTTTGATTCAATATGATGTATTTTGAAACATTGTCGAAGCTATTCATACCCACTAACATAAAAAGCATTTTTCCATTCCTGTGTAATATATGCGTAAGTTCCCATTTTTCGTAGATCGTTATACTTTTTTTTTCTCTACACTTATCGTTTGAAAGGATTACTTCCTAACACTTGTGAGTTATTCAATTACTCCTGCCACATTTTATTGATTGAGACCAAGTTACAATACTTGTGCTGTTCGTAGTGTAGAGTAATCAGTCAAGATTTGAGGTCCGTGACGAGCCATGGTGAATTTTATGTCAATAGTCGGTTTGTTGTTGTTGGCTACCGCGAGTGGTCAGCTGCTGAGGGATTTCCGGAGGCACACTCTGGACTTGGCTTCGCTGGTCGAGGGTCTGTCCTCCTTCTCCAAGAAGCCCGCCGCCTTGATTCTGACGGCCGCGTCGCATCTCTGTGGTCCGTACGACAGCCTACTCGCTGGACGTAACGTCCTGGTGCTGTTGTTGGACGATACCGTCAAAGACACGTGGTCGCCGCACGCGCACGTGTATCTTCTGGTGCTTGAATCCCGCGACGAAGCAGACATGACCGTGAAGAGTCTGATGACTCGGGTGATCTGGGCGTCCCACTACGAACTGCTGGTGCTGGTCCGGGACGTCGCTTCGAGAGAAGCAATGGTGTTCGCTCTGCACCGCAGGCAGTTTCCAGGCGTAGTCCTCGTTACGGACAGGCAAGTCACCGTCGTCTACAGTCCGTACCAGTTCAAAGCAGCGACTCCCGCAGTAGAGACGGTCGTCAACGTCGGATTCCCCAAACTTCGCGAAGATCTTGCCAACAGACCTCGCATGCCGTTTACCATGATCATGTCGACTATGCCTATACAGCCCATGGTAAGGACTGATTCGTACTGAGTTATTGGCGATAAATATTACACAATCTCCTCGAATCAGCGGCTGAGTATGTAAATCTTAATAATGAGACACATATTAATCGTTAATATCAGAGCATTTTAAGACTCAGCGACGATTCAGTATGTCGCATAACCTAATGAGAGAATATAATATGCCTAAAATTTTTTTTGGTCGTCAAATAGAATTGACTTGGATGGACATACAAATATGTAAATGTTTAAACGTTACAAAAAGAAGCTGTTCTTCGTATAATTTATCTACTGGTAAATGTCATTTACCCACCAATTTTGATTTGCATTATATTCGTGATTGTGCAGAAGTGCTCACACATTACAAAAAAAAGTCGTACTACCAATGGCCATGATTTAAATTTTAGCCACCCGGAGTTCCATAAGGAATAATAACCATTAACGTCTCTAAGTTTAAATTAAGTTATAAATATGGCCAAAAACGGACAGTAAAATTATAATAATCAATTTACTTTAACCAGACGAAAGTTTCTGGCAGGCAATCAGGTTCAGAATAACGATATTTTTATTGTCAATCTGATGAAGGTCAATAGCTGGACATAAATTCGTCTCAAGATTCCTAGAAATGCGTTCGTATTTTTGGGATTCCAGTCCCCCGTTTACCATTATCAAACGATTCAATTCAACGGGTGCTTTATATTATTTAGAACTTTTCAGACAACGTACCCTGGTATCTTGAACTATTCATTTTCAGCTTGGACCATATGTGTATCTTCATGCCTTAACTTATATCGTCGTTGTTTGGCAATTAACACTTTGCTAGTCATCTAATGACACCTGAATTTCAAAAATTGCAGCTCTTTTCCATTCCGCATCGATTCTATTTGATTTCTGAGACCGATAATGTCTGAACAACATTTCTTGTTAAAGTGTTATCCTGTTTAAAGCTAGCGATCTTATCTGCTGTATCTACTTTAAAATTATTGATATTGCCGGATTTTTCATTAATGATGTATTGGAACAGTATGGTGTTCATGTCTGGCCAAAAGCTTCACGCCCTTTAATTTGTTCTGGCGATTTAAAGAGTACACGAAACTTACTTTCGAAAATGATTCCCATCGAT
Source organism: Eucriotettix oculatus (assembly GCA_034510155.1). NCBI lineage: Eukaryota > Metazoa > Arthropoda > Insecta > Orthoptera > Tetrigidae > Eucriotettix > Eucriotettix oculatus. The sequence goes on along the minus strand of CM067379.1, from coordinate 63,417,601 downwards.
TAGCTGTTGATACGTTTCGACCCTCTCCTCACCTGTACATATTTTTATGCCAAAATTTACTCCGCTTATTGTAATACGATACGAGGAGCACACACGCATTTCAGTAATAAAATAAATCGGATATTGAACACAAACACAACGGCCACTTTTCCAGTAAATTTGATTAAGGTAATAAACTACTTTCATTCGCGATTGGTGCCGTTACTTTCCCACTTCGGACTTTCCATCCAATTTACCACTGACGAATTACGTATAAATCTCTTTCAAAGAATCTATTTGAATACCGGAATACTTTTCAAATACAAATACAGATTGCCCTATTCAGTAAATACGCATATCAAAATTCTACTAGTAAAAAATTTATTCAGTCAATACATTTTTAATTTAGTGAATAACGTGTATTACAAATGAACATACGAATGGATACGCAAATTTATGTCCATCTTATATATAATACCCCTATAAGAATAAACGGACCATCACATTATCAAACCATTTTTAATCAATAAAGCGAGAGGTTTTATTTTAAAGGGCATTATAATATATTACACTAGCATATATTATTTGTAATAATTTACACAATTTAATTACACTAAAGTTTAAATTTGTTTAATTATATATTCCTTCACGTTATTATTTACATTAATGGTAATTTCAAACAGTGGAGAATGATTCAATTGAATCTTAGCCTAAAGGCCACGAATCTGAATTGAGAAGTTCAGAATAGAAAAGTTTCGGCCGGACCCGACAATCGAACTCGGAACCTCCCGCTTATCGAGGGGTTTCACTGCCACTGAGCTGTCCATTCTTCACTGCAACCATTCTTTAATAGCTTTATTATATTTTGTCAATAAAAGAAACAAAATAATTAAATTGTTACAACTAATTTATTAATATTAAATATAATAAAAGTACATTTTTTATGTGCATCAAATAAATAATTTCCCTGCTCCGGAATTACTCGCTAAAATGATTTGTCTTGTGCAATTCGGGGCCTGGTCGAATGAATTTTAACATAATCGGCAATATGACAATTCACGACCCAATGTTACCGCAACTGTCTCACCGGGTTGGTATAGCTTAATAACCAACCGTGGTGTCGTTATAATTGCGGCGGCTCCAGATGGTCAGCAGCTTTTGAGTCGGCTTTGAGCAGGAACTTCCTCCAGGCGGAGGCTGGTGCTAATGACGGTGGTGTACATTCCATTCTCAACGCTCAATAGACTCTGATGATGACTTGAAGATTTGGCGGCCATGAAGAGTAGCTTTGGTCCTTGAAAAGCTAGGCCTGAATCCTCTGTTCTGTCAACTCATTTTCCTTTCGTTGCCTCGGATTTTCACATTCCAGTATTCTCAAATCACCACACTACTAATTCCAGCCCAGCAAAATTATGCTTCTGGATCGCAGTCCGAACTCACTACCTCATTCTATCTTTTCTCACGAGAAATTATTTCCATGAGGAAGAAACACCAGTGGGAGCTGATCTTAGCTTTAGTAGGTGTTTCTCCCCAGAATAATCATGGGTTTCACCTTCAATGATATCTCGTTCTCTCTCTGGTCTCTTAAGGTTCTCACATGCCGAAACATCTCTGCCTCTTTGGGAGGTTATGTTCGGGGTCGCAGTTCTTGGGCATGAGGCAAGACTTGACCGCCGATCTTATTGGATCAGTCGGCCAACTGCTTGCTAAAACTGGCGGACGCACAGAAAAGGAAATGCTGCAACCCCCATAAAACTCCTCTCCCATCATTCAGAAAGCCGTGAATAAGTACTCAATAACCTACCTAATACAGGTTTTCTATAATTTCCCCCGCATCTCTTTCAGGTTAATACCGGGTAGGATCCTTAAACTATAAGCCCGGGGTCCTAGTCAACTCTTGGCTTCCTTGCTCTCCCTTCCGTATCACCCCTTTCAAATTCCCTTCCTATGCTATTAAAAGGGAGTTCCCATTTTCTAGATCACCCTCATGTAGCCTGTCACGCTAAGAAATATATATTTCCATTGTGTTGGATTTTCCCGTAGCGAGACAAATTACTTACGCCGTCTGCCCCTCTGGGCCTATTTCCATTGTACTCGTATTTACATGTGTATCCTCTCTGGAGTTTCGACTAATTCCAAATTGCCTTTGATTGTATGTCCCCAACATTTGAACCATTACATAGTAAAGAAATTTAACATTCGAATCGAAGAGAATATATATTATGTGCATCGGTATTTGTTTCAAATTATATAAATTGCACATTTCAGACTCGCGTAGAAGAGGATGTGATGCAAACGAGTAAGTATGAAAGATCGAATATGAGATATAGAAGAAGTGTTACAAGTGAGAGAAGAGGAATCATTGTTCAACGTTTCGAAGAATAATAGACCAGACTCGAAATTATTGAAATCATTGCAGCATAGTCCAGAGAAATAGTTTGGTTGTGTTGTGGTGTTGCAGGTGTACACGAGACAGTCGAAGATCCGAGGCTACGACGGGATGTTGCTGGAGTCGGCGGCCCGGCGGCTGGGTGCGACGTCGCGCCTCGTGCAACCCCTTGATGGCTTCTTGTTGGGTGCTCGCCTCCCCAACGGCTCCTTCAGGGGCTCAGTGGGCGACCTGGCGGACGGCCGCTGCGACATCGGAGCCAACTGCCGCTACGTGCAGCCGCAGTGGCGAGACACCATCGATTACACGTACCCTCAGACGCAGGACGACTACTGCCTCGTGGTGCCCAAGGCGGCTCGTCTGCCTCCGCTCCTGTTGGCTACCCTGGCCTTCGAATGGAGCATATGGGTCGCGCTCACACTCACACTCGCGCTGTCCTGGGTGGTTTGGTGCTCATTGGGGAAACACGTTGGCGCTCAGAGAGCAGCCCTCGACGTCTACAGACTTATTGTGACGGGTTCTCTAGGGAGTAAAGTATCTTCAATACCGAAAAGGTAGGTGCTACACGCGGATACCTGGATTATGATCAAGTAGTTCCGCTATAGAAATTGAAAATAAAACAAAAAATTGGCATACACATTGTTACCAAAAATATCAAATCACAATCAATTCCCAACTAAAATGGACATTCGCGTTTAGAAATATTTTAGTAAACAAAATTATAAACATAGCATCGACTTACGAACGCACGCTGCTAACTCTGTTCTGGAATTTTCGCTTAATTACTGCGCTGTTTCTTACTCCTCCACCTCTAATAAACAAATTCTTTTTAGAACTTACTAACTGGGTCTAACGAACAATTAAGGTTAATAAGACAAGTTTGAAAAGAATTAAATTTGATGGAGTTTTATCAATTAAAGGTTAACATGTATCAATTAATTGTTTTATTTATCTTTGTCATTAAATTGTTATAATTTTTCGACTTAGGTTTTTAGGTCATTTAACTGTTATGGTCTAAAAATACGAAGAACTTTAGATAGATGACTTATTGTTCTGCGTGCCTTTCGCTAGTTTTCCCAACATGGTGTGCGTCCTTTCGTTTTCTCATTTTGCGGTTTCCATATGGTACTGTCCTATATTTTACATTCAAGCTTAGCAATGGTGAATCCAGCGGCACCGGAACTACATCTGATTAATCAGTCAGTCTTATTGATTTTCCAGATGTTTCGTATTCACCCATGTGGCTCTGAGTATTGTGCTGACGACCCTTTACGGTGGTATCCTCGTCAGCTTCTACACGTCACCTGCGTATCTGCCCGACATCAATTCCCTGGAAATGATCGACTCTACAGTGAGCGTGATCTATTCGTTCGGGCCATTGATAGACGTCATCACTGACTTGGACGAGGGTGACGTGATGCATCGGCTGAATCGGAAGTTCCAACCAGTGTTGACGAGCTACGAATGGTCGCTCGTGGTGTCACGCATCGCCGACGGCAAACCGGAGGCCGTGCTCATGGACCACAATTTCGCGCGCTTTTCGGCACGCAATCCATCTCTGATGAGTGAGGACGGACGACCTCTGTTGCACGAAGCGCGGGAATGTGCACTTTCCCCTGCCTTCCTGGGCTTCGCACTGCGCCGGAACTCGCCGTTGCTGGCCCCGCTAGATGCGCTGCTGCTGCGTATGGCCTCTGCAGGGCTGCAGGATCACTACGAGGTCACCACGGACCACGACCTGTCTCTAGCGGGACTCGTGGCCATGCCGCAGCGCAGCCATCGCGCCGACCCTCTCAACATGTCGCACCTCGCCGCCCCCGGCCTTGTATTGGGCCTTGGACTTGGTCTAGCGGGGGTGTGCTTCATTTGTGAACTACTCACGTTCCGAGTCAAATATTGTAACCGTCATCAGTGGCATCAAAGATGCACTTAAGTGCTTAATTGTATTTAAAACTATCATTTAATGATAATTTTATTATCTACGCTTCTTGTTACCAAATGTAATAAATAGAAACTAAGCAACTGAATAATTGTGCGAGTATCCTGATAGAATTAACTTACTTGCTCAGTAACATGTCCCATCAATTTCACATCCCTTGGTGATCATTTCCGCTTGAGAGTGGGAAGGTTGGAGCTTGAGGACAGCAGGGCTTTTACTTGATTCTGTAATTTGTTACTAACGATTCACTTGGTGGGGTGAAATAATTTATGCAGAAGAACACTCAGCCACGTCAACGAAAACTTTCGCACATCTTTGCCCCCCCCCAGATTTGGCACTTCTGGTACCCAAATCATGTTTCCCTCAAACTGGAGTTAGGTGAAACCCAAATGTCCTCACGCACAAATCTTACCACCGCCAAACAAGAAAAAAAATTAATTCAACTCCAACGGCGTTCTTGAAAAGACTAGGGAAGAAGATAATCTCATAAATAGAAACACAATGATACTGGTGCAATGTTATGCTAAGTCCAAAGTTAGTTCCACGAAAAATTTTAAATCCGAAATATGGCTCGAACGCAGCTAGAAGACGGAGTGCAGTTGATTTGTGTCCTTCCAGTCCGGTGGTAACAGATGAACAGACGAAATTCGTCTTTTCAACTGATCTCCACCTAAATATTATTGTGCTGGGAATTAGGAGTGGGGGCAAGATTATGAGAATTAATACAACCCTTGGTCGAGACATCGAACACGAAAAGTACGCATATCTCGGCAGGGATCTGAATAAAAAGAAAAAGATTTATGTAGGAAGGTTTGAAAAATTATTTCGTGTTGAATGATCCCATGGGGTTTAAAAACCCGTCAAGGTTTCGAAAGAAATTTAGGACCAAATGTGACGTCGCTGTTTCTAGGCGGGCATGAGTTGACAAAGGGAATCACAGATCCTGGGATGATCCTACTTAAATAATCAAATCTACGGGAGGCTGGGATATCTGACGTCGATAATGACGTGTCGTCCTCTTGTTGGCGATAATGCGGATAATACAATGACGCGTAAAAGAGTAAAACGTGACGAAATAATTAAAAGTGAAATAATTAACTGAAAGGGGAAAAATCAAGTAAACGCAAAAAGGGTGGCCTTCGTTACAGTAAGCTGGTAAGAAACACATGTGACCATGTGGTAAGTCACAATACTAGGGCACGCGTCAACGCAATTCAGGATATAGTTACAATTCGTTCTTTACTATTTTACAATATTGATACATTACTAGCACACTTTTGATTACTTCCATCATGTTAATTTATGCCATCTTATTGTCCTGACCAGTGACCACCCGGTAAGGTTAGATAATCTACGTTCTAGAAGTGCAGCACACAAATGAACAGACTGACCACAGGAAAATTGGGCAGCAAGGAGCATAATGACAATCTGAATACACACTGCAAGGCTAATGTGGACCTGATATAATTATAAAATGGACAAGGGCATTACTGGGGCTACATACATCTTCATGTTGAAAGCAACCAACTCTTTTTGGTGCAAAGCTGTCATAATATATAAACTCTATCATAAGCTACATCTTACTTATTGACATACATAGTAGACCTCTAATGAGAGGATGATAATCCTTTCGTAAATTTTAAAAGTATAGTTATACAATATTGCTTTTGAGAATTTAGTACGCGTTGGTCGGCGAGTTTCGGGATATACCGGCCTTAGCCGACGTGTTATGAAGCATTAGTAATGGCGCTGTGTTTAACAGCTGTGGTATTTATACAGACGTTAAGTTATTTGTACGCGAGTGTAGTAATTGACAAGTAAAAAATAATTCAATGAGTTCTGTATCTCTAAAAAAACGGATGTTAAAATGACATCCTTTTCTAATGATAATTTTATGTATTTACCATTCGACTCTTTTGTGCATACAACATTTTGGCATAAACTGTCACAAATTAAATTGGATGTAGATAAGCTTGAAGAAAATTCTCGTAATATTTGGGGAAGTTACTCGTGTACTTCACCCCCAGGATTGTGCAGTGTTAACATTGATTGCAGCTCTTTTAATAGGTACGTTTTATCTCTAACTTGCTAAACTTCCTGATAAAATTTTACACTCTTTACATAAATTGTTAACAAGTGAATTGAAGCAATGGTATACTTAATATTAATTACGCCAAAATGCACGGTTATGTATTAAATGAATCTGGCAATTCAAACCAGACGATTTTATATTGAATTGTTATTTACAGTAAAACGAACATAATCAGATTACTTGTAACCATAGCTTGACATTTTAACTAAATACCTTGAAAGAAGGTGTCAACTGTGCATCATGAAAATGACTGACATAGTTCAGCCTTTCCAAAGGAATCTTAGAATCATGATAATTATCTATAAATAAAGGATACATCATTTTCCCCATTTACATGTGCAGAAAGCTCAAAATAATTGTAATTGTCAATCCTTTCAAAGATGTCCCTTTGTAGGATCTTGAGAGTGTACTCTTTATATCTTCGGTATTTATTATAAATATTAATACTCCTTCTTAACTATTTAAATTATTTATTATCACATATGCTTTTGGTTCATTTAAATCATATTCATCTTAAAATATTAACTTTTATAATGACTCATATAAATGTCACTGAAAGTGAATTTGACAAGTTTTGTTATTTTCACAAAAAGATGTAAATGATATCATCTTATTCGATCTTGTGTAACCATTCCCTTCTTTAATACTTGGATTACATCACAGAGCAACCATGAATAAATATTAAAGATCAAATTTTATTATTATATGTCAAACAAACATGTACAAGTATGGAAATGTTTAAGGGCAATTAACAAGGTGTGATTCACTTATAATGTAAGCAATAAGAGAATAAATCTATTATCCAACATTCTTAAATATACAAATAAACAATTCAGTCAATGTACCAGCAAAACAATATCTATTTAAGTTATTTTACAATATTTTGACCAGACTGTTTGATTTCTTTAGGAACAGATAAGTAATTACATTCTAACTGAAGTTAAATTTGGACTGTATCAGAATGTCTAGCGTTGTTATGATGAGGAAACAAAATTTTGTTAATTCCTGTTTAAAATTTAACTTCTGATGAATTTAGATTTCTTATTCAAAAATCTGGAGAAAATGTCATAAAATTACTTAGTATTGTATTGCTGACATATTGGCTTAATTGTTTATTTGTGAAATAAAATCTATTAAGTTGTTAACCTGCCTATTTTCTTAAAATATTTTCAGAATTAAACTCATGATTGAATATTAGGTTATTAAATTACATTTAATATTATAAATTAAAACATTGTTTTATTTTCTGAAAACTTTGTCATTATTTATACATTTATTCAAATTATGAGAAGTTTGCAAAATGACAAATTCAATACTGTGTACAGTTTGTTGTACTTCAGCGTTACTCTCAAACCTACTTATAATGCAAATAGAATATATTTGTTTTAATTATACATTTGACAAATACAGTTGAATAAACATTTTGTTTCCTTGTATCAAAGTGATCTTTAGTCCATGTATCAAATAATCCACATATATATATTTCTCTCATGACAAATGATTATATTGTTCCACATTTGCAGTGAATATGAAGAACAAAAACTTACAATTGGAATGTATGGAACTATTATTAACAAGAACACATTGGAATCATTTAAAGAGTTTGATAAGCAGAAATTATTACAAGAACAAGGTGAAACGTTACTGAAGGACATTAGTAATGGAGATGTGTTAAATAATCCATCATTACTTGCAAGGTTTCTATTACTAACTTTTGCTGTAAGTATATTACAAAATCATTGTTATTTACTCCATGTATCATTCAAATAGTGTAAATCTATTTATCATTCTCATTAATTGACATTTACATTGTAATATCTTACAAATTCCATTTGCCCAAATGTTTTTCTTCTTTTTATCTGATATTAAGAATTGTGTTTAATCTATTTGCTGCCCTTGGTACCAATTTCCAATTTTTTGCTTTCTCACAACAGCATATTTGTTGGAGAAAATCTTATCTTTGCCATATTGTTTGTGGCTTAAAGTTCTTAGATTTAATCCCTGCTTCTTACTGTAATTTTAATATTTTACCCCATGTATGTCTATGTATTTATGACTTCTACAGCCTTTCAGTGTGTCATAATGATGTTGAATGCTTTAATTTCGAAGAAAGTTGTGAAGCTCAAGTTGTTGATGTTTAGTTATGAAAGGTTTGGTAGCGATATAAAGTTTGAAAGGTGTACTGAAAGTTACAGCTTCGAAGTACACCAATATAAAAATAATTGAAACCTGTTTTAGATGTACTACCATCTTTAACAAGCTTACTCAAAACACCAAAACAGTTTAGAAATGGCATGATTAGGTGTATTTAGGAACCTAAATTATTTAGTTGCTTTTCATATAAAACTTTTATTTCTACTTCTTCTTCATACACTTCACTACGAATCATTAAGATTAACAGTTTCACTCTACATATGGTTGATCTAATTTCACACCTAATGGTAATGAAAGGGGGACACCAACATGTACAGGGGAGCTGTGTAAAATAATGTAAAACTTTTACATTAGCATTGAATCCGCTGTTTTGCTAATTTCAATAATGACAGTCTACATCACAGTAAAATAGAATGTATAAATGCTACAAAAGGCTCATACTGGTGTCAAATTCATACTTTATAGTGTCTTTGAGATGATTTGAGAAACTCTTGATGCCTGTTATATCATATGTTAATGTAGGGTTATTTATAAAATATTCTAAATATCCAAGAGTGTCAAATTTAACCCTTTTCTGGTCTATAAATGAATACCTGTACAATTCCAATCACTTTGCTAATACTTTATAAAATTTTAATTTCAGTTTAGCACACATTCTAATTAAGGAAATACAGCATTTAGTCATATTTGGGCATGTTCTAACATTTATCAAATTAATTGTAACTTCGATTGTATTGATTATTATTTAATATCATATACAAATTTATTTTACTTTTCTTCTATTTCACAGGATCTCAAGAAATATATTTTTTATTATTGGTTTGCTTTTCCTGCCATAAACATACCTCCAGTGACTATTGTAGAGAAGGGAAAAATCCTTACAACTGTGTTTAATGATTTACAGGTAAAAAAAAACTGAAACTTTAATCTCATTTTCTATCTTTTGTCAACCAAAGTATATTTTGTTTTGTAAATTTGTGAATTGAAATTTTAGAAATCTCTTTCAAATTTTACTTTATGTCCATGTATTTAGGGTTGTTTCTCTTCTGATTCTCGTTACTCCTCACAGAGGTGCAGAGTAGTATCCTGAAACATAGCTTTATTTGTTCTCCCCCCCCCCTCTTTCCTTGCTCTAATTATCATCAAATATATATGGAATTATAATAAGTAGAAGAACAGGTTAACTCTCATTTTGATGGGTTGTAAATGTCTCATCAGATGGCATGACTTGTATGCCCCAATCAGAAAGTAATTTTTTACTACAAAATTAAATTCCATTCCAAGTTTTTTAACCTTACACGCCTGTTTCATTGCTAAATTTGATAATTCATAGGTCATCACTTGTTTTAAACAAATTTGTACTTTGTTCACCTTATTTTATGTATATTTTCAGATAAAAAGTCTCCAGCAAGAGTACTTTGCAATTAATGACTGGAAGCAACGACCATACTTCATTGTGGAAGTTCATAGTGAACAAGTAAAATTAATGCCATTGAAAGAAATTGAAAGAGTTTCTAATTGTCTACAAGAAAGTGGTGATGGATCAGCTGCAAAGTATCATCTTGCATTTTCAGATCCATCAAATTTAATAGCTGTACCTGGGTGGCCTCTTAGAAACCTGTTAGCAATGGTGTCACTTTTATGGTGTGTTTTTATTATGAAATTCAACTTTACAGAAATATTTATGAGAGGAAACTAGAATTTGCCCTATTAATGCTCAATTTAAGTAAAAATGTGATTTGAATAGATTGCTTTTATTAACTGTGAGAGCATCATTTACATAATTTTATGCTCAGAATGAAAATTAATTTAGTTGTGCTTACTTTATTTGTATTCCCTCTCTCAAAAGAGTATGTAATTAAGTTTGTCTTCTCTTGAAAAACTTGAAATATTAACTTCAAATGCCAGTTGCAATGTTTTGAAAGGTATCCTGAACTTGAAACAAATTATTATTAGCATACATTTGCTGGCTAGCTTTTTAGAAAAAAATAATTTAGCATTCTTTGCTGTATGAGATTGTTATGTGTGGTAGCATAAATCTATGAATCATTTTTTAACTATCTACTTTGTTTCTGTTTTGACTACTGTAATAATTTTAACATTGTTTTAAATACTTGAGTTTTCACCTCCAGAATCCTAGACTATGTATGTGTAGTTTCCTTAAAATTGAAGTTCACATTAATGTGCTTTAATTTGGTCATTCACAGCCCAAATTTGTGTGGAAAGCCTCTTAGTATTTTGGCACTACGTCTTACAAGAAATTCTGATAATGCTTGGTCTGCCAACAACAGCTTTTGTTTTACTATTCAGCTTGTAGTGAATAAACTTGAAAATATTTCTTGGCTTGGTTGGCAAAGAAATACTAAGGGAAAATTTGGACCTCGTTCTGCCAACCTCAGTGATACTATGGATCCAGTAAAGTATGTATTTGTTTAAAATTTATGGGCATCCTCTGAGAAATTACTTGGATGGTCATTAAATCATAATAATAGAACCTTTAATAATACTCATCATAATGGTCATTCTCATTGGCAATTCATGAGTTTTTAAGTTTGTGTTACATCATCACTAGAAACTAACTAATTTGATTAGTAAAATACAGCAGGAAGTGTTACCAATACTCTGAATCAAATGAACCATTTCAAATTCTGTCTATATAATATGCAAGAATGTTGTTTTTTAATATCTAAAATTTAGCACTAAGTTCACACACATTTGTAACATAGAAGTATTGCCCTTTCATACATAAAGTTAATTTTAGAAACACTCCATATATGTTGACAGTATTATATGTGCTGACAGGCTGTGAGCACAGAAACCAAGCAATTTGTTGTGCAAAAACATGCAGTACATCAGGGGTGGCCAACCTGAATGATGATGTGGACCACTTTGGAAATGCATCATTAAACCCGTGGGCTGCATATAAAATTATATATACCCGTGGAGTTGCCATTTATTGAATCACTGTCATGTAGCCCGCCACACTTAAAGGAAAAGAAAGTATTGTACGTTATCAATTTTATAACAAAACTAAAACCTGCTCAAGTTACAGTTTTCCATATTGGAAAATATACTATTTGATGAATAAAGACTACATCTTTTACTGACACTACGTAACATGTTTGGATATATACTCAAAGCTATTTTATGGAAACATTTTTGTACAACAATGAGTAGTTATTTCTATGAAACATATATTAATGTAATGGATTCATTCTATTATATTCTATCCCCAGTTGATTACAACAGTGTACAATAATCTGTCTAAACATAGTTATTGTTTCCATATTTTCTGCTCTTAAGTATAGATTTCATGACTTGTGATCATTCAACTTTCTGTTTCCTAAGTAAAATTCCAGTAGTCAATTATATCCTGGGATTTACATACTTATTAATGCTCTCAATTGTGTATACTGAAAATAGTTGCCATCACTTTTGGCAGTTTTTAGTGAAGTAATGGTTGGACAATAAATCCGTTTGCTTCTAGTCTGAAAATTCTACATAGCTTTAATTAACCCCTTTAACTTCCTGAATTTTACACATTTCTTCTACCACTGACTGCTTGGCCCAAATAACATGTGCACAGTATTCAACACAGTTTATTATATTTAACTCTTGATTATTAATAATTGAAAAACATCTTTATTAGTTTAAAATGAACAAATGGATAGTGGTAGTGGATAGCAGATAAAATAAACACCACAAAGTTCTGCAAGCTTTGTTCCATTCTTCATATGTTATTAGAGCACAGCCCAGGTGAAATAAACAATTTTAAGGGCATGTCAGAATACTCTATTAACTTTTCAAATCTCAGAATGTTATGTGATTGATTTTGAAAAGTTACTTGAAGAAAGATAAGACATATAAGTAGGTTAATTATTTGAATAACCCTGTATTTTAATTCTGTATCTTCCAATATTAAATGGGACACCAAAATTCTAAGTTGTGGGGAGAAAGAGATGGGCTTGTATATACTACAAATAATCCTATTTTCTACTTAATGGAATTTGTGCAATCATCTAATTTTCATGAAATGTAATTTATCGTGATCAACCCCTTCCTATAATATATTTCTCTGCTGATTCCAGATTGGCTGAAACTTCTGTGAGCCTGAATCTAAAATTAATGAAGTGGCGTATTGTTCCAGATTTAGATCTTGATCTTGTTCAAAATACCAAATGTCTTCTTCTGGGTTCTGGAACACTAGGCTGTGCTGTGGCAAGAACAATGCTTGTTAGTTTATAAATAATTATTGAATGTTATTACAATGTTAATATTTAAGTCTTCATTGTGATTATATACTATTTCTTATCCAGATAGTTCATAATGTGGCAGATCACTCACATTAAATTATTCTCTTTAAAATGGGAAAGCCAATTTATTGTTATGCTTTTTAGCATATTCATGCTGGCTGTAGATGTATAACTAATTCTGTTACCTTTTCTTTTCTGTTTAATTCAAAAAGAAGAAAATTCAGTAACTTGTATTTACATGCATAAAACACTGATAAATTGACAATTACTAATGGTAAACATAGTTCTACAAACACTTTGATTTGAGAAGAAATAATAATTTGACAAACTACTTTGTCAACCTTAAACATTACCACCTCTTGTGATGAAAATGTTAATTTTCATCTCTAGTGTCCATTAATTTATTTGACTATCAACTTTTATTATCTTTAATCATTTTCAGTGAGGACATTTTAAAACGTGTAAGATCAGTCAGATTGTGCCATTTGTGTGTATTATATTTCTTTCATCAGAAAAGTTATAGATACATAAGATTTGCAGAAAGAAAGTTGTGGGTTTATCTATCATTACATTGTGAATAGATAATTGTCGGAGGCACATGAAAAGAAAATTAATAAGCACCGTTATGAATCTGCTTGTTGAGGTAACAGTAAAATTATGGGACTTTTGTAGCACAAGAAAGCGTCTGAGTAATTGTTTACCATCAAAAAGTTTGGACCACATTGGCTGAAGATTATTTCTTCAGCGTGGAAAAAATTGATGAGTCTTTTGAGATAAAAGATAATGTGTAATTCTATGTACAAAATTGTATAGAATACAGAAGGAGATGTCTGCTAACATTACTGTTTTATATATAATTATCTTGATATTTATCATAAATTTTATGACAATAAAGTTATTATGTAACAATTAATTTAATTGTTTGAGAATCTTATAGCAACTTTTATTTACAACCTTGTGCTTTTTTCTGCTCTAACAGACTGACCTCTGTCACCTCATTCATTCTCTGAACCTTAAGACTTCCACAATTGTTTGAATATACACTTTTGTCTTTCAATTTAATATGGAATTTTTCATCTTTTATAGGCTTGGGGCATGCATTCAATAACATTTGTGGACAGTGGATGTGTATCTTTTTCAAATCCAGTAAGACAATCATTGTTTACTTATGAAGATTGCTTAAATGGAGGTGTGCCTAAAGCTGAAACAGCTGCCAAAGCATTACAGAGAATATTTCCTGGTGTGGTGAGAAATTAATTATTGTATCTAATGATGTTAAAATTTCAAGAAATATTCCCACTACCCTGATTATTTCATTATGCTTCTGGGCATATGTTTGCCCTTGAAACTAAATTTTGACAACTGGAAAATCTTTGTCACTTCATGCTACAGCCTGTCTTCAAAATTTCAATCTCTGTATGTGATTCTACGATGCAGTCTAAAAATATTAAGGGTAAATACATTCAGCCCATGTGTTAAATTTTAGTAGTAATCCGGTAAACATCTGTTTATAAGTGTGTCTGTATCTATTAAAAATTTGTTTAATTCTATTTCTGCTTATATTCATATTCAATTTTGTACTGTAATTTTTAACAGATAATTAATTTTAAAACAGAATTCTCGTGGATTTCAACTTCAAATCCCAATGCCAGGTCATTCAGTGAGTGAAACTGTTGCATCCGAAGTAGAAGAAATTATTTTGAAACTAGAAAACCTTATCGAAGAACATGATGTGATTTTTTTGTTAATGGATTCACGAGAAAGCCGGTGGCTTCCTACTCTCCTGGCTTCCAGTAAAAAAAAGGTAATATATTATTTCAGGGTATATTGTGGGTCCAAAATGTATTCATTGATAATTATTGTTTGAACAAAGTTACCTCAAGCTTGAAGTATATTTGAGGCTATTCCTCAAAGAGATTGTATAGATTTCTGAAATCCACTCTGAGCTATAGTATTTTTTTTAATTATATCATATCAATGAGTGTAAAGATTTAGAATTTGAGAATATTAATTCACAATATGTTAATAGAGAGGAAGACTGCGACTAGAATATATTAGGTAATCAAGTGGGTTTTCAGCTGGTACAGTTGTGTGGAGATATAACTATAAATTAATGAAATAAATGATATTTTGAAGGATACCACTACATCTCAATTATGTCTGAAATATACTTATTTTTCTTTCAACAAACCATTTACAAGCACATTTCAGTTTGCTCTATGGGAGATCCTCTCAGTCCCTACTTTGCTGAAATTTTTTTACCTGATTTATAATCTGATTCTTTCAAAACTCAACTTCAAACCTGTTTATTATTGTCATTATTTTCATAACATTTTCTGCACCATTCCTAATAACAAAATTGATTCCATACACTTTTAACAATTATCATCCTTCTATTAAATTCACTCATGAAACAGAAAATAAATTTACTTTTCACTTTTTAGATGTTATCCAACAAAACATTTCCGTCATATACCTTACTGATAAAGCCATATTGCTGTCTCATCATAAGTTTCACCATAACATCATTCAAATAGTCAAAGGTATATTAACAGCTAATTCTTATCCACAAATTTTCATAAATAAATTTATTCCTAAAAGTTTACTGAAACACGAAGTTCAAATATCATATACTAATCCCACAAAAGAAACATTCACATTAAATAACAACACTAATACACCGATTGTAAAAGGTACACTGGTTTTCAAATTAGTATATATAATGACTTAATGTTTTTTGGTTATTTAATTGAATTCTTTGCCAGAACTTTTATATCTGTAGAATCTAATAGCTTTGTGTCTTGTTAACTTAAGATCAACCTGAAAAGGGTCCATATCAGGACCAAAACAATTAGTAGCATTAAATTCTTTTTGGTTTTATTGTTTTGGTTTTTGTTTTTATTATTTTTGGTCTGTTTTTTGCCTTAATTAAACATTGACATAAAGATAATCGCAGGATAGATTAGCACAGAGAGGGGCATCAAACTAGTCTGTGGACTGAGTACCATCTATTAATTTTATATGATGTAATAATGTGTGTGTTAATTACATTAATTATGGGGTTGATAATAATTAATATTTTTATTCCTATTCTGTTCATTTGTTTTACCAATGTCAAGCCCTAGCCTCCTTTTTATCATTACAGTTAGTTATAAATGCTGCTCTTGGTTTTGACACATTTCTTGTATTGCGCCATGGGATGCATCCTCCCAAGGATACAACTGGATGGTCTGGCATTGGCCAACGTCTTGGGTGTTATTTTTGTAATGATATTACTGCTCCTGGAAATGTAAGTAGCTTTAGAGAATAATTAATTATTTCCTAGAATGATATTGATATTACTATCTGATTATGAGAATTTGAAGCAGAGATTTCAATGAAGACTCTAATTTGTTAATAATACAAGTTAATTTGATGTGGACAAGAGATACAAACAGTTTGGATATTTTTGTCAACCAATTTAACTTTAACCTTCAACAAACTTATTGCTTAAGATGATACATGAGCTCTTCATTTACAACCAAAGATAAAAAATGCACTTTCAGGCATAAAATATACATGAACATAGAAAAAATTTCAATGCACAGCTTGAAGCTAATTTAGAATAGTATTACATTCATCAGACTATACAAATTTAATTTAATTCCAACTGTTATGAAAACAACAAATACACACAACCTTAAATATTCATACAGCCAAGCAAAATTTTGGTGTGTCCAACCTAAGCTTATCTATTGACTGTTTAAATATAAATACAAAAAATTACAAAATAAATATAGGACATTTCAATTGTCAACACAAATATATCATCCAAGTAACAAGCGAGAGGACTGCAGCAAGTCAATGGAGATAATGCTAATTGGAAACCTAAAGAATATTTCATAATTTGGATGAATTGAATACTTTATTCGAAAAAGTTCCATGATGAAACATGCAATTCAAATCATGACACTTTTTGGAAGATATTGTGTTTGGGATTAATTATTTTCTAGATTGAAAATGATTAAAAGTGACATCCTATTGAGTCTGAGTTTGTTTAATAATTGAGTTAATTGTTTGTTGCTTTTTGTATAGTATTTCTGTATTTTTGTTTTTCGTTATAGAGTTG
The DNA here is from genome assembly GCA_034510155.1 of Eucriotettix oculatus. Lineage (NCBI taxonomy): Eukaryota > Metazoa > Arthropoda > Insecta > Orthoptera > Tetrigidae > Eucriotettix > Eucriotettix oculatus. The sequence continues at coordinate 63,400,687 of CM067379.1, read as the reverse complement.
TTGGTTTATTCATTTTGTTAATAAAGGGATAATTTGGGTCTGTAATATATTACTTTATATATATCTGTTATACATAGTATTTAATTTACTGTAAAATATTCTGAGGAAAAATTGGTAGAATAAAAAAGCATAAAATTTTTATAAAGTGTTCAAATTTAATAAACATCAAAATACTACTTTTAACTATAAATAGCATATAGATGGCATTGTTAAGTATTTTTATATTATTTTTATTCATTAGAGATTCAAGGCAATACAATACACACAAGGAAATAACAGCAGCAATGATTCAGAATTTCATTTTTGATGGGAAGTTAAGGTATGCCCACTTTGTTCAATCTGTTACCATAAATACCAGAATAAGTTTTTAAAATCTGGAATTTTCAAAGCAATGTAAAGTAAATTCATAGGTTTATTTTATTTTTCTTGAAAATTTCACATTTGTTTTTTTTAATATATATTTTTTATGTTTTCTTTAAAAAAAATGTGTGTGTGTGCTGAAACAGTTAAGTAAAAGCATTCCCACTCATTTGTTCCACTTAAATGCTGTAAAGTTCCTCATTGTGTGACCAATTGACGATGACTCGTTTCATACCCTCAAAGTATTGCTTCATTGAAGGATCCATGGAATATGAATATTCCATGTTATGTTATGTAGTGGATCTGCCTTGGCATAAATTGTAGATGCAGCAGTTCACCTTCGTTTTTAAGACTAACAAAGATTGTAAAAATGTCAGTAATCTTCTATTTATGCTAAACATAACAGAAATGTTTATCTAACCACTTGTGCTTGTGGTTTTGTTGATCGCATCTATATGGCATGAAATAAATATTTTTTGCCTGACATTGAACCTAATTATAATTTATATCATTGAGCTACACAATTTAGCATAGAATGGTGATATGCATTTAAAGATTGATGTGATATGTGAAAATGTGAACCTTTTTTTTCTTTGTCAAAATATATCCTAGTCTTTCCTTTGGAGTTCTCCATTTTTTGTATGCATGTTATTACTGCAGTGAGTTTGATGATCACATAATGGCATTGGCTTATCAATGTATCACTAGTAACTGTGTTGTATAAGTTTCTATTGGATGAATATAAGTTACATATTTTTCATCATTATGTTAGCATTGCACAGTGATCCACATATTGTGTAATTTGATTGTTGTTCCTAACTTATTCTGCACAAGCCTTTTCACTTCATAACTACCACATCCCCCCCTATCTGCTTAGCATATTCCATCCTTAGCCTCCTTCTTCTGTTCTTACCCCCACACGCTTCCCTCAAATGCTAATTTTACAAGACCCTCATATCTCAAAATGTGGCCTACTAATCTGTCAAAGACCTCCATATTGTTCTGTCTTCTCTTATTCTGCTTAGAAATTCATGGTTATTTACTCTATCCACCTTTCTGATTTTCAGCATTCTTCTATAGCATGGCATTTCGAAAGATTCTATTTTTTTCCTTTCTGCAATTCCTACCATCAAAGTTTCAAACCTGTATAATGGCACACTCCATATGAACATTTTTATATACTTATATTAGCCATAAGTAAATTCCTCTTTTTTTGTGAAAGCCTCTCTTGCCTGTGCTATCCTGTGCTACTCTTTATGTCTACTATACTTCTACCATCCCTAGTTGTTATGCTGCCCAAGTAGCAGAATTTTTTTAATTCTTTCAAAATATCCCTTCCCAATCGAACACCCTTTCTTCATCCCTGTTCTATGTATGTATAACTTAGAGTATGGTCAGCAGACTCCTTGTCTTATTTCTTTATTTCATTTCTGCTTTCTTTTCTTGTCCATCAATTATAACTGCTGACTGCCGTCTGTAGAGGTTATGGATTATTACTTCTTTCTTGGTATTTTATTCCTGGCCTCTTCAAGATCCTTGTGTTCCAGTTAACATCATTAAAGGCTTTATCTAATCTACAAATGCATGGACAAAGGTCTGTTTTTTCTTATTCTGTCTTCTAAAATTAGACACAGTCAATATTGCTTCTCTTGTCCCTACAGACAGTGTGTCACATTGACATGAACACATCATGTGTCCATATGGCACAAAGACTTGCCTCCTTGCAAGGTGGTTGTAAGGTCTGAAGCTTCCTAATTCAAAATATTGGATGTATTACTTATAGTTTGCCAGAAATAGTTTAGGCTGAATTAAATTTTTCATAATACTAACCTTTCATAAATGTAGGTCCTTATTCTTGGTGTTCCATAAGCTCTGTACAACAAACTTTAATCTTGATATAAAGTGTTTAGCAAATTTCAGCAGCTTAGTTGTTTTCACTAACATTGAATGCTGTGGGAAACATCAGGCCGTATCTCTATCACACTTATTTTGGGTACTAATAAACAAAGCTTGGGGGAAGCTATTATGACTTCAATTAATACAGTATCATTTTATATAATTATATAAAGTGTCACATCTTCTACATTGTCAGAATTAATTTAATATTTATTGAAAGTATTAAATTTATTATGAAATATCTTTATTTTATTTTACAAATAGTGTTATTTTCCTTCATATTAATGCAGCTCTTGACTGCTAAAAATATTGATGTATTGCTATTCTTCTGTTTAATGTTGTTTCTTCAAAATTACATTCTGTCAGTCTATTATTATTTCCTTACTCATCATTTCTATTCTCTCTCAACTAGTCTTGTTAACCTTCTTCTTATCCTATTCACACAATTTTTCACAAAAGAATAATATTCTACATATATAAACCAATAAAACAGCCCTCAAAAGGAACATAATACTTTATTTGTTCTTCATCATTACATTAAAAAACAGAATCTTTCAGCCACGAGTCCATATTAATCGGTAACAAATTATATTGTAAACATATACAATTTTGGTTATTACATTCACACAATATAGGGCATCTACACAACAATTTAAATTTATATTATTTACCTATTTTCATACACCAGTAATCTGGATTAGTCCTAGTATGCTATTTGCTGTATAGATTGTTATTTGTTTTCCATCATATAATGGACTGCCTCACTGACTTCGCTATTTAATCAAAACACACCAGCAAGTGTTTTCTCTACTAAGATATATGTATTATATTCAGAATATACCATTACATTATTTACAAGATCATATATTCCATTTTGTCAGGACAGTGGCGTACATCCTGAATACACATCACATGCTCAAAAATAATGCACATGTTTTAGACTTAATCCTTTCATTTGACTTATGATGATATATTATATTTTTGATAACAATTGAAGTATGTCCTATATATTCTCTTTCACAGTTTTTACAATGAATTTGGTAAATAACATTTTCCTTACTCAAATAATGAATCTCTAGTTCATATTTTCAGCTAGATTTAATAATTTATTTTTTGTTTATATTTTATTTTTACAGCTTTAAAATCATATTAACCAAATATATTTATAATATTCTCAGACATTCTTTCAAAATATTTGATACATTTATATGTACTGTATATTCTATTTTAAGTTAAACAGCTGTTTAACTTATATATAGAACATGAGATGAAGAAAGTTAAAACAGAATATGGAAAGGGTATCAAACTGCAAGGAGAAGAAATAAAAGCCTTACGCTTTGCCGACGATATTGTAATATTAGGAGAATCAGAAGCAGACTTGAAAACCATATGAGGATGAATAGAGGGAAAACCAAGATAATGGAGTGTAGTATGGGAAACAGTGGAATAACAAAGGGTATTACATTGGGAAGGGATATTTTGACAGAAGTTAAGGAATTCTGCTACTTGGGAAGTGTAATAACTAAGGATGGTAGAAGTATAGTAGACACAAAGAGTAGGATAGCACAGTCAAAGTAGGCTTTCACAAAAAAGAGGGATTTACTTATGGGTAATATAAGTGTGAATATTAGGAAATCATTGCTAAAAATGTTTGTATGGAGCGTGGCGTTCTATGGGTGCGAAACATGGGCGATAGGAGCTTGGGAAAGGAAAAGAATAGAAGCCTTTGAAATATAGTGCTATAGGCAAATGCTGAAAATCAGATGGATGGATAGAATTACAAACGAGGAAGCTCTAAATAGAATAGAGGAAAAGCGAACAATATGAAGGACATTGACTAAGAGAAGGGATAGATTAATAGGTCACATTTTAAGACACGATGGTCATGTAAAATTAGCGCTAGAGGGAAGTGTATGAGGTAAGAACAGAAGAGGGACCCGCAGGATGGAATATGCTAAGCAGATTAGGGAGGATGTGATGTATCATCCACATATTTTATTAATAAAATGGGCTGTATTCCTAACAGTACAGTCCTAAACATAATCCATAAATATACCCGCTACACTAACTTAAAGACAACCCCCTGATTCATACTCAAGTTAATTGTCTCTAGATTTCCCCATTAAATCTAATGTAGCCTTCATTTAAACAATCATTTATACCCTCCAAAATCGTTTTGCTTTTTAATTTAGTAAATTTAATAATATTGATCCATTTATCATTTGTTATATTTAAGAGCTTATTTATTGGTGTATTTGTGAACAGAGGATCAACATCAAAACTAACCGATTCTTAGTTACTGTCTAGAACTCTTAACTTGTCTAACCCATCTTTTAAGTCACCTGAATGTTTTGATATATTTATTTATACTGCCCCTAAATTTATCAAAACAATTTTATATTTTGGCAATATGGCTCAAAAAATTAATGGTATATTCAAATTGTCTATGTACCTCTTTTTGAAGTCCAACTTATTGTATATCAAACTTGTTTAATCAAATTTTATATGAATATATTCTTAGTTGAGAAACACTTGCTTGGTGTGTTTTGAATAAATAGCAAAATCTGTTATATGATGGTAAACAAATTACAATGTATACAGCAAATAGCATACTTGGACTTATCCAGATTACTGGCACAAGAAAACAGGTAAATTATATAAGTTTAAATTGTTGTGTTTTTTCCCTGTATTGAGTGAACATAAAAACCAGAATTGTATATGCATACAATGCAATTTGTTACAGATGATTATGGATTTCATGTCTGAAAGCTTCTGTGTTTTAATGTAATGATGAACAAATAAAATATTTGTATCTATTGAGGACTGTTTTATTGGTTTATATATGTAGGATATTAAATTGTGGTGAATGCAGCCATGTGCAGTGTTACTTTGTTAGTGAAAAGAGAATACTCTTCTTTCAGTTCTGTTTCAAAATATCATCTTGGAATTTACATTCTTGAAGTCAGTTTATAATTATAGTTGTTATAATAATTGCGTAAAAATTTTAATATGTTAATTTTTATGTGATTATGTTCCAGACACAATCAGATCGCACCTTGGATCAACAGTGCACTGTCACTCGCCCAGGAATTTCAACAATAGCAGCATCACTAGCTGTAGAACTTATGGTATCAGTACTGCAACATCCTTTAAGGTTACTGAGTATAGATTTCCTTACAAAGTTTGTAGTTTTAAATTAGTATGTATGTGAATACATATCATAATTATATATTGCTAACAATATTTCAGCCCTTAAATTACTCTTCTTATATATCTTATATATTGTGATGTGGTAGAGTATAAAGACACGAATAAGCAAGAAAACCTTAAGATAGAACATAATAGCACATACATTGATAAATGCACACAGAAAGCTCTTAGTACAAAGAACTTGTGGACCTTAGATATGACAGTTTTCGATACTATAACATTCACCCCTGGGTTTTTAAGTGAAAAAGTCTGAGATAATAAGAATGATGCTGAACCCTAGTACAGTGGTGGGCAGGTGGTGTGTGCTCTAATACTGGAAATGACAAGTCTTGGTTGAGTGAAGTCTTGTTGGAAGGTATATTCTCATTGGCCTTGTGTATATCCTTCTTGTGCACCAAATACAGAGATAATTCTGTGAAGGATTTTATAGCTGACGTTGATGGCGTCTCGGGACAGGATTCAGCAAACTGAAATCAAGAATATTCATCCATAACTATTACGAGGTAATTTTTTCTAGGGCTTGATGATAATAGCCCTTTAAAATTGCCAAACAATAGGTTAGACTTTTACTTCTTATCCAGTGATAAAGCCGAGTTTCTCCCGATGGCATAATTTTCCATGTAATTCAATAATTTGCTTCATGGATATATTAGTCATTGCACAACAGCATGTGAGAGCACATCAGCAGCTTCATTTTGTTTCCTAGCCTGTAAATCTCATAGTCACATATAGATATCTCTATATCCCACCTTTGAATTTTAAAGGAACAGACTCCTGATCAGTAATCGGCCTATAAAAAGTAGCTGTGAGTGATTACTCCAGAGCATCCACCATGAAAAACAGCATGCAGATCATCCAGTGATTCCATAGCATTTTCAATATCCTTTTTTAGAGATTAAATATGTTCACAGTCTCTCTTTCATAAAAACTTGAATTTACTCTGAAAATCTTGGAATGGAACTCAAACAATGGGAAAACATACTAGGCGTCCTGTAAAGGGATGGAATTTCCTTAGAAACAGGCAATTCTTAGATTGGTACACAATGAGAAAGAGGAATTTTCTAATTTATAATAAGATTGTATTTACATCGGTGACCAGAAACATCAAGTTCTCATCATGATCTTCCTGATCTTGACCACATACAGTAACATCATCTAAAAAAAAAGAGTATGTATTGTTCAGCTTTTCTCACTAATTTTTATCTGGAATCCACTTGATTTGCCATAGTTTTCATCATACTTCTTCCTGTATTGGAACTTGATGGTAGGTGGCATGTAAATTTGCCATTTAAGCAATCCCGAATTAAAATGCCTAAGATCATATACTCATTAACATAAAATGATTAACTACTGCTTTTAAGCACAACACTGAGATTGCTTGTTATGCAAACGTTTTCTTCTATTGTTGTAATCTAATTATTTCTGTTTTCTATATATAATAAATGCAGTTCTAAATTGCAGTGAATATAGATATACTTTTTGTGCATCATGGTTATTGAATAAGTTGTTTATTGCATATCAGTGTAAGAATAAAGTCACTGAAAAGTTTTTTTACTATTTTAGAGGATATGCACCAGCTGAAGAAGTAGCTAGTGGACACAAAGAACAGCAAACAGAAAACCAGTCTGTTCTTGGCCTTGTACCACACTCAATCAGAGGATTCTTAGGAAGATTTGAACAAGTGATGTGCCTAAGCTATGCATTTAAGAATTGTATTGCATGCTCTGAAAAGGCAAGTGCTTAAAATATTGCATCTGATCGATAAATATAAACAATTAATAGGGAAAGGACAGAGATATAGAAAGTAGGTGACTTACCTGAGGTTCATAGATGGTAGACACCTTGTGAGGTTTAGAGTACTTGAATTTTCAGAGGCACTGCCCCCTTCATCAGAAAGTTAGGAAGACATTTCCAATGATCGGCTAGCCGACCTGAGCTGTCATTTATTAGGGAACAATTTTGACAGTCTTCCACCCAAAGTCATTTCCTGATAATCAGTCTTTGAGTTCATTCTAATGTATTGCAGACCTTTCTTTAAATTTTATAATTAATGCCTCATTTTCATTATTTTCTTCCCATGTGATGATTTCATAGGAAGAAGTCATATTCCTTATTTTATAATAACAATTTTAAGAGTTACAGAAACTGATACATATTGAAATAAAATAATAAATACATACCTGCAATAATTAAAACATTGCATTGAAGAATAACATGCTGATAAAATTATACTATCCCTCGTGTATGCACATGTGAGGATGACAGTTTCATCTTGAGAAGTTGTTTTGTTAGGAAACAAACAAAAACACCGTGTGTGTTAATTTGCCTTTAGTGGCACTAAGTATTAACAGTTACTTAAAAAGTATGTATATAATCTTATTCTGTGATGGTTATCAAACATTTTTCTAAGAGCCAGTTGTTATTTAAATATTAATTTGTGGGGGAGGGCACTTCAAAAAGAGCAAAATTGTTGTAAAATATTTAAAATCAGGACAAGAAATCTACTTTATTTTTACTTTTATACTTGCTCTACAATCTCAAATAAAATTATATTATGAATTTATTTATATATTTCATTTATAGGTTGTTGAGGAGTATGAAAAGGAAGGCATGAAATTCCTTATGCTCGTTTTTAACACACCAAGATATCTTGAGGATCTCACTGGGCTTATTGAAATTCAGAAACAGTCGGAGAATGCAGAGGTAAATGGTAATTTAAGATTTAACCATTACATTTACATTTTTGAAGACTGGAATGGAAGTATTTGTGTTTTAAGTATGTATTCACTAAAAATAAATATAATAAGAAAAATAATGTTAATATAGACAAAACTGATAACAACATGAATAAGAAAGTGGATAATACATGTCAACAAAATAAACACACTAATAGCCTTAAAACTAAAAATAAAAACGTCACACATTATTTTTAACCAATAAGTGTAAATAATAAAATACCTGAGTTAAATAATACTGAAATAGCAGTTGGACAAGGGACAAGTAACAACACAGATAATAATATAAGATATTGCTTGCTTTTTAACATACATTGAAAAATTAATGCCTAAAATACTAAACATTTTAATAAATAATGGTATTCATGAAATGAAAATTGGATTAAAAATTATTTAACTAAACTTAAAGATAAAATTCCTGTCAAAGAAAAAATAATGTAGTATATAAAATTAATTGTAATGATTGTAATAAAAATTATATTGGACACACGGGAACTAATCTTAATACCAGAATATACAATCATAAAACAATGCTGGGAGCAATACTAGAACAAATACTGCCTTGTCACTGCATCATTTAAATTTACAGCATAATATTGATTATGATAATATAAAAATAATACATAAACAAAATAATATAATTAAAAGGAAAATTTTAGAATCAATTTACATTTTAAAAAAATGAGAATGTTATGAATTCCAGAAAATAAAGTGAAGATATATCAAAACACTGTGCTAAAGTTTTAGAGTAGATCAAAAAAAATTTTCATTTGTAATTGATAATTTTTGTTGTTTGTAACTTACACTTATAAAATCTCATTCTGTGAGATTTGATAAGCCAATTCTAATTTAAATTTTAAACATCGACACTTTTGGTGATTTAAATTTCAATATGACTAAATTTTAACTTCAGTTCTGGACTCATTGAAAGATTTTCAATGTAATTCTTGATGACTCATGGATGTATGTTTAGCACAGGAGTGAAAAATTTGTTGAACTTCTGGAACTCCGAAGTTCGACACATGCCTGGTGTAGGCCAGCACAATCTGGAATCATGTACATTCCACAAAAAATTTAGAAATTATATATATATTCTTTTTCTTCCTTGGCTATACAGCCCATTCAGGGCCTTGGCCTACTAGGTCGACTGCAGACTGTCATCTTACATAACACATTTCGAGTGATACATGATCAATTTAAATTATATATATATATACAAAATTATTAATTGGTAACTGAGGGAATGTACAATAGATTTAAGATTCAAAACATGCTATAACCATTTTTATATTGTAATAATTCTGTATAATTTTTGTAATGTTTCAACAAATTTGTGTTTTTGAATTTTTAGATGACGATGCCAAATGCTCCTTCAAAATTGAATAAAAATTCCAATCAAAATTGATATATAGTTTTGCTTTATTAAATTGTATGACTAATTAAACCAAGGGTTATTCATCATTATCATTACAATTACATTTTTGAATACCGGAATGGAAATAAAAAATCTATATAATTGTTTACAGTCATTAAAAGCAAGTTTAAAGTTTACCTGACTGTGTACTAACTTTTCTGAACTTATAATCTTATTTTACTAATAATTTTATCACTTTACTTGCACATAATTCGTAATAGACTTAGAATCATACATGATAACATTTGTTGATTCAATAACACTACATTGAAATGTGCTTATATTTGAATAACTTCATGGCTCTCGTGTCAATTCTCACCAGAAAATTGCTAACAAACTCATAACTTTTGCCTCATCTCTCATTTAATTTTCGTACTGCAAAGGCAGTTTTCATCAGTCAATGGCTGGCAGGTTTGATACACTCATCAGGTAGCCTGTTTTATTAACTGATACAGAACCAACATACTGACAGATGTTTTGTATCTTTGGGTAATGACAGGCCTTATCCATCGGATCCTCAACATCCAAATTCAGATGATTTTCCAGGTCAAGGAGATCTGCTGTAAAAAGTCTACAGTTCTTACTATTGCTCACATTTATGTGCATAATACAGTATTTTTACCATAGTCTGTTGTGATAGTAATAATACCAAAATGTTACAAAAATACATCTAAATTGAACACTCAATGTTGCAGGTATGGGAATACAGCGATTTCAGTCTTTCTGACGAGAGTGAATAACTTTTTCTACAGTGAGTAATCTATTTTATTATTTGCAATTACATTTATACAATTATCTATCATAATTTCTAAATTAATACCACTTCATTTTAGGTTAAAACATTGTTATTATGCAAGATAACTAAAAGCATGTATCATTCTATGTTGCTCATGTTACAGTATATATAAAAATATATTAATTTTAAGCCCAATTTTTACAACAATAAATGTGAAGCATTAACAATAGGTTCCAAGAGGTAAATTTTATCTAATGTTATTTCCCTTCATCTGCAGTTATTTGGCTGTTGATGGAGCAAAATTAGCTTGAGTTGATTCACATTATCAAGTCTTTCTTTATGTATATTACATTAACACTGTAATATGTTTAAGCGTGTATTTAAATACTCCTTACCCTTCAGGTATTATTTAAACATCTCCTCAAATTAGTGATGGGCAGATCAATTCTTTTCTTTAGTCATTCAGAGTCAATTCTCACATTGCTACCTACAATTTTATTTATGAAAAATAATTTTGAATTTGATTTAGATGATTGATAAATTTTGACAAATACTTGATACAAAAAAGTTGTGCGTAATGAATAATGTATGTTAAAAATTGTGCATTTAATACATAAATTAAATATGAGATGACGAAAAGGAAAATTAAATTAAAATATACTATCCTTTAATAAATTTAAAGGAAAATGATGACAACTTGATTTACAAATATATCGCGATGCAGAGACCTTTTACAAATTTCATTCATAAATTAAAAATAGGTACCTGACAAGCTGAACGGTTTATTCTAAATCAAAATTTCACTTCCTGAACCAATATGAATTAGTGAAGGTGAAGAAGTTCTTCCAAGATGGCAAGTTGTCATATTGTCGAGTCAGTAAATCAAAATGTTTACTGTGTAACAGTTAATGTCTCTCTAAGTAAATTCTCCAATTGTACATTCTGTAAAATCCAGCAATTCCTTCCAATTATAAATTAGCATCCATACAGTGTCACACTCCTTGGGAATAAAGGTTAATCAGGGCCGACCATCCAGAATTTATTAGAAACAAAACATTGTATGCTCCGGAGCCACCTTAGGCAGGCGAACCTTTCAAGACAGAATGACTCGAGTAATTTTCTCACAAGTCTGCAACTTAAGTATCTTATAAGTGTTTCCTTCTTTTTTAATTTGCAAGGGTTTTTACACTGCATCCAATATATCTAGATAAAATTTATTCTTCATATTCATTATATGTGATATTGTCAATTAAAGCTGCTAATGTTTATATCAGAGTGGGTTGGTGATTCGAGAACATAAAATATTATTAAAGAGGCGGAACAAAACTATATAAATTGAAACAACAAAAAATCTCTGGGAATAATTGTTAATTTTTAACTATGGTTGTAGAGAAGTCATAAAAATAACAAATCAAAATTAACTTTCTGTCACAATTATTTTAGAAATAATTCAGACTTTCTCATATTGCCTACCAAAGGAGCTAAGACTATTACTTCTAAATTTTATTATGAGTGTTTTATTTATTAGTTCTTGGAGAGTCCCACTCATAACTTTTTTGATTCAGAACCAGAGTTGAATCTTGCTCAACTAGCAAGCAGCTTTCTCCAGAGCTGACTTAGGCAGGAGGTTTGCTCAAAACTCAATGACTCAAGTAATTTGCTCATGACTCTACAAATTAAACTGTTAGCCATAATTCTTTTTACTGAGTCGAATTGAGGACCTTTATTTTATAAGAATCAACCCTTTGAATCGATTTATGGTTCTTTTGTCCACCTCTACTCCAAATTCATTTGAAGCTTTTTTTATAAAATTGTGCTGAAAAGCAATTGTTGATTCTTCTTTTATGTTATTGGAATTTGTTTTATAAAATAACACTTTCCATATTTATGAAATGGATTCAATGTTTGAAAGAAAGCTTTTTAAAAACTGATAGTATTTACTCTATATTTATCCTGTTGCTGTGATTCTTGATAAGAACCAAAAGGAAATTAGTTACTTATCATTGTAATATACAATGAAAAACTTATAACAAAAACAAATAAGTTCTATATTTTCCCCGCGTCTGGTCTTTTTTTTATCCAGGCTTTAATTGCTGGAAGGTCAAGAACTTTCTTAGTTAGAGATTTCAGGTTTTCATATCTCTCCAGTAAATTTTGTTCCATCACATGTTCCATAAACTCTTGGTATGCAGCAAAGTAAATGTCTGCCCATGTTAACTGAAAACATTAGAACAAATTGGAATCAATTTTCTAATGCACAAAAGAAAGTTTATGAACATTTGTTTTCTATATTTTTAACAGTATTGTGAATTTAACTAGCTCCTTCATGTCAGACATCCTTAATCTTCTGTTTAGTTTGTTTGCACCATGAACAATGCTTGTGGATAATATAAATTTGAGATGATAATATTTGAAAGTGATTCAGATGTTAGTAGAATGTTGAATAAAAACATAAAAAAGTCATTTAATATCCACAGTTATAACTTCTCAAATAAATACAATTTGAGAGAAATAAATTAGGTTTAGTTCCTACCTGCTGTCCTATGAAGTAACTTCCATTCTCCTTCACTATATTGTCCAACCTTTGTAAATGGAAAGGCAGTGTATCTTGTAATAAAGTTTCCTTCTTTTTTAATTTTTGATCTTCATCCTCTTCAAAAAAGTATCCTGTCAATTCTAGAGAGATTGATTTTATGACAAGAAAAGAATTGATATATGAACCATTCTTATGCTGCAATGTGATATTAGTTAATTTGCTATAGCTTCTGATCTTTTAAAATATTACTTTCAATGGAAATCTTCAATATTTTAAAGTAATAATACTAGCATATAGGAAAGTTATTTACTTATTGCTTCATTACACCTAATTTAAATATAAGTAAGATGATTACTGTATTGATATGTAAGAGGTATTATAATAAATTTAGAAATCATATTCATTACAACTGGAATTACTCAAATTATAAAAAATAGAATGTTACAATTCATGTAGGGTACATAATTCTCTACCAAAGAAAAAAGTATTATGATTGTGTTTACACTAAACTAATATAAAACTTTTTTTTACTTCTGCAGTCAACAAAATATGGGAATCAAATAATAACATGATAAACAGCTATTTATCATTCAAATTTTAATTATATTGATAATTCTCAAATTTGATTATTAAAATTGAGCATGGTACTCACGAAGTCTCAATTCCATCAATGTATCTACCACTGCATCTATTTGTAAATTTTCCCAGTCATCTTTACCTAAGAGATTAAATTTCTTTGCCAGATAGCGACAAATTGCTGATGATTGATATCCAATTTTACCATTCACTTCCAGTGTTGGTAATTTTCCAAAAGGAGTAGCTAAAAGTCAAATATAAATTATTAAAGCTTTTCAGTGTTGACCACCAAATTATTAGTTGTTACCTTTTTGTAGCAACAACTTCAAATTAACTATAAATTTTATGTCAGTAAATTGAGGCATTAATTGGTTAAATATTTTTAGTGGGCCAATTTAAATTATTTTATTCGAATTTCTATTTAACTATATTCCTTAATACTCATATCAATTATTCATGTTAGAATTACTACTGTAGTAACTATTTTATCATAATAATAATTTTAATTTATTTTAAACAATATTTCTTTTGTTCATTATCAACTTATATCAGCTTGTGACATATAAATGATATTAAATAAAATTTTATCAATTATAGAATTATGAACATCCCTGATGTACTCATTCAGCAAGTGAAGAACTGGAACACAATATTAATGGCATTGCTTTAAATTACATTGTTAATTATCATAACTATGAGAAAATACTCTGTATGAAACCACTCTATATAATTTCAATAAAGCTTGTAATGACCATTAAAAATGTATTAAATTTGAATATCTTCAATTGACTTGCCAAATTTACATTTTTAATGATATTGAAAATATATACAAAAGCTGGCATTTCCCATATCTTTGTAGTAATCTGTTTAATGGATAAATAAATTTTAATAATCAAAATATTTTATTTGTATTGGCTAATTACCATACATCTGATAGTTATTTGTTAATTGATGCTGCAAAATACCACTTTAAGTGTAATATATTCAGTTCAATATTTTTTTAGTAAATTATTTTTCTCACATTAGCATTTGTGCAGATATTACTATGGACTTTACTTGATTACTGGAAGTTTAATTCTATGCTTCTACTCTATTTCAGTGTCTTCAAAAATAATATATTCATCTGTAAATATTTGTCATGTATTGCAGTTAGATAAATATTTCAGTATTATCACACATACACGAGAAGTTTATGAAAATTTAAATGAGAATCAAATCAATTTGAATTTAATTTCATTCTGTCATAGACTCATGTCCATTACTCTGTGTTTAAATTACTTTCCGGAGTTAATATTTTATACTTTCAAATTTAATGCATTAGTTCAATATGCAAAATAACTTACAATTTTTAATTGTGGGCCATTCTTGACTAGGAATCCTTATGTCTTCAAAATCTACTCCACCATAACTCAAAATAAAGCGTATAGGCTCACCAAGAGCTTTCAATTCAAAGTAAGTCAGTTTGTATTTTTCTGCCATGGCTATCAATTTTTGAATAGAATATATTTATTTACATGTGAAAAGTAAGGTTGGTAAGCTACTGATTCAAGGCAAGTGAATAGCTGTATTCTTATCAATATCTCAATTAACAATTCATCTTCTAAAATTACATCATCAACATACTTCAGCCTTTATCTTGACAAGATAAGTGCTGAAAATATTAGCTTACAGATAAATTGTAAATACATATTTTTATCAATAAAATTCATACTACTTTACTTAAAATATACAATTATTTCATGAAAACAAATTTATGTGATTTATGTCATATGAAAATCTTTATATACCTATGTTCTTATAAGGTAATACTTCTAATGACATTCTAATGTAAATGTTCAATGTGAGAAAAGTTGATCTGTTAAAATTAAATTATATGTTATTCTGATAACAAGAGCTAGATAAGATATGAATTAACCTATGCCAACCTGTCTGTTAAAATTAAATATGATTTTCTGTATTTTTTTCATATCTTATTAAAGAGTGAATTAATCAATTGAGTTCATACTTGTGGAAATAAGTAAACAATGTTTATCATTATACATTATAACTCTGTAAATATTGAAAATGTTATGATGAAATTCATAAAGTTAATTTATAGGTTCAATATGTGCTTACATACCAAAATGAGTTCAAACAGCACTAGCCAATTTGAAAATAAAGATTTCTAACTGTTTTCATTTATTATGCACAATACCACTAGTGGGTCTAGAAGTCACAACAAGGTCTTAAATTAATAGTATTTTGTGTATATTGTCAAAAGTTCCTGTTTTTCTTTTTATGAATTAAATGTAAGAGACAAATTTCTTTTAAAAAATTATTTTGTTTGGTTTGACAGTAAACTCTTTATACAATATTTACAATAATTAAATTACTTTCAAACTAACCCTAAGAAATATAAGATATATTCTCATCATATTCTTCCCATGGAATCAGATTTTAAAAACCTACCCAGAATTGGTAGTCCAAGGAAATTGGATGAAAAGTTCCAAACAGGGTATTACCGTCTTCTGCTTTGCCTGGAACTCACTGCTTATACTGGTCCAAACGGGTTCCTTGAAATTTCCATGTTGCTCATTTAATCTTCTCCACTGCCACAATCAAGCCATAGATCATCGAATTCAGGACCACTCAACAGATTGAAATAGTGTCTCAATCCTGCACTGAATCACCACACTTTCTCCCTCTAGGAAACGCATAACTTACTGCCCGGAAATCAATTTGCATTTGTTTTTAATAACATTTCCCCACTCCATTATTAAATTTCCTCCAGTGACAGGGACAATATCCTCTCCAATCAAAAGTATTTACCTTTAGACTTTGAGAGGACCCATTCACCCCACTTACCACCGATGTTTGTGGGAAAATACCAGGCCCCATCACAGCCAGGTGTCAGAGTCTCAATAATTTTAGAAAACCCAAACTGAGTGCAGTCAAATTGATGAACTTCTCAAATAAAAATCTCTTTGGAGCTGTGAAAAAGAAGCACAACAGTCCATATCCAACGAATCCACCACCTTTCCAAATGTAGATTGTTCCAGTATGCAGCAAATGGAAGGAAGACCCAGATTGGTTTCAACTCCAACTTCTGTTTCCAAATTGGAAATTGTTAATTTCCCATGCCACTGGGTACCATGATAGCTGAAACACCAACACTGCCATACCCAGGAATACAAGAAATAATCGCCAGTTTAATCCATCAAATCATGTGAATGCACATAGTCAAAGATTCTATCACTAAATCAGAAAGCCTTTATGTAGAAATGGATTTGTTCATTTTTAATATGTATTTGTTTGATACAGCTATATTACCTGTAAGAACACATTAATAATTTATGTAGACAGGTCAGAAACTGAATTAGGTTATAATTAAGATAGATTCTGATATATTGTTTTGACATCAACATAATGTAGTAGCTCAACTCCTTATTATAAATATGAAGGCAAAATTTATTAATTATAATGATATCTGGTTCATATTTCACAAGTTGCTTAGTAAATAATTATAATTTTTAAAATGGGTCTTGAAATAAATTCATAAAAATTTTCCCTATTCTTAAAGAATATTCTCTATCTTACCATTAGTTCTCACATTTACTTTTCAAAGAAACTCATAGAATACGTAACTGCATTATAATAACATGAAAATCCCTAATAATGAACAATATATATTTTTGGATTTAATATTCTCGTGATTGTTTTACTTTGATGTGTTTATTTTGGTTTAATAGAGGTATATCTGCTTCAATTACTGCACTGACATATTTTACTTGTAATATCAGTCACACTAACACATTTTTAGAAGTAAGAACTTCTTTTAATTAATTAATAGTTGCTTCATTTATGTCATACAGAAAAAACACGTCTCACAATAATTTATATAGTGGAGAATATATTTTGATGCCAAAAAGTAGGGTATGAACTAGATAACAAAACAGAGGTAGTTTGTTGATTAGTGGAACTCTTTATTGTGAAATAAAAGATTGAGATAAGCAGCAAGGCAAAGCCATGTAAAAAAAAAAAAGTTTATTATATTGTTTTTATAGTGTTTCATATGTTGTGGAATTCAATGGTGAATTTTTTGTGAAACACATGGATAACATCCAGTGTTGCATGACACTGTCAACAAACAGTACAGAAATGCAGTTATGGTTTAGTGACAACTATAGCATATATCACTTATTCTATCAAATGAAAAGAGTTATCAGTTGATACTTTCAGACAATAAGCATGTGAATGAATGAAGCTATCTGTACTGCAATAATGTTACTGTTGTCCTATACAACAGTCACTCCCAAGCAGCAGCTCTTGTACAGCAAGAAAACTGCTCTTAATGATGTTTTAATGAGGCCCTCATCAGGTCCAGATCAGGACTGAAACAT
Source organism: Eucriotettix oculatus (assembly GCA_034510155.1). Classification (NCBI taxonomy): domain Eukaryota; kingdom Metazoa; phylum Arthropoda; class Insecta; order Orthoptera; family Tetrigidae; genus Eucriotettix; species Eucriotettix oculatus. The sequence continues at coordinate 63,382,845 of CM067379.1, read as the reverse complement.
GTAGTTGTTTAAATTATTGTTGGTTTTATTTTATTAATTTTTGTCTGTTTTTGGCCTATTTAAAATGTTAATTTAAACTTACAGACATTAATAGCTATTATATCTGCTCATAAAGCAGTTAAGCTCTCCCTAGATCTGCTGTAATTCTTTATTGATGTGTATTCTCCATTCACCATTGACAATCATTGCTCTATATATTCTTAAAATCTTCCTCTCCCTGGAATGAATCTAGCTTCTTATTTTTGTGTCATTACCCATGTCTCACACCCATATGTAATTATAGGCCCGGTACTGTTCAACCTTGATGTCAGCAGGTCTGGATAGCAAAATAAGCTTTATTTACAGCTTTAATATATTCCTTAATTTATAAATAGTTTGAGTTCTGATCTGTGATATATGATCCTAAGCACTTAAAAGTTTCTACTCTCTCAAACTGATACAGTATCATCTTTCCCTTGTATTCTTTTCATCACCATGTACTTTGTTTTATCCTTGTTGTTTGCTAATCCTGCTCTCTCCAATTCTTCACCCAATAGGAGGAAATTTCATGTAGATCCTATTTTCTTCGGTATAGCAGATCAATTTCATCGGTGTATTCCACATATTGTAAAATTCTATTCAATAAAGTACTGCTGGGATTGGGAGATGTTTTCCATATTACTCTTTCCAGTGTGAGATTAAACAGGATGCAGGACAATTCATCCCTTTACCTTAAGCCACATTTTATTTGAAATTCTCTTCTTACTCTTCTAAATCCACGTTGATATTCCCATATAGTTTTCTCAGTATGGAGTTCCCGATGGTCTGCAATAATTTTATCAAGAATCTTGTATACCACTCCAAGTAAAGAAATTCCTCTATAGTTCACACATTTTAGTTTAGAGCCCTTTTTGTGGATGGGGCATAAAATTGCAGTTGACTATTCACCTGGTATTTGTTCTTTTATCCATATTTGCTTAATAAGACTGTATAGGTATTCTGTCAGGATGACTTCTCCATATTTGAATAGCTCAGCTTAGATATTCAGCCAGCCTAGGTACCTCTTCTTCTTCTCATTTCTATGGGCATCCCTACCTTCATTGTCTTTAATATTCTTATTCAGCAGATCCTCAAAATAGTCTGCCTACATTTCTAGCACTTTTGGAGCATCTATCAGTGAGTCACCATTTTTTTCCTTGAATCCTATTAGACCTTGCATGGAAGCCTTCTCTTTCTTTTCTTATACGACTATACATTTCTTTAATTTCCCAGTTGGCGGCCATTTCTTAAATTTCTACAGCCTTCTTGATTTTCCATTTTTGTTTCTCTCTCTTACATGTGTGCTTAGCATCTGTCCTAGCTTTCACAAATGATTAAATATCTAATATATTAACAAAATATATCAAACAATGAAAAAGTGTTTCAAGTGTAATCTAATTGCTTATTTATCTTTCCTGTATGTTCAGTAATAGTGCATTACTATAAGTTTTTATCAATATCTTCTTTAAAATTATGTTTTTTACTGGATGTTGTCTTTAAGGTTTGTGGGCATATTGTTTGAACAGATTAAATACAAAATAGTCACTTTTTATAAATAAAAATTAAATCAGTTTTGATATGGTTATAGAAATGAACTAAACATATTTATTTTCAATTCTTTAATGACAGCATTTGAAATAATAACTAGTAAGTTTCAACCAGTTATGGATGTATGAGAGGATACTTTGCCACCCATTCTTTAATACCAGGCAACTCTGTCACAGTTTTTCTTAAAGCGCATAGCTTTGAGTAACCACTTATCAAATTATATTCCATTTTGCTATTGAAGTGCTCCAGAATTGAAATGAAGTATATATCAGCCCATGTCAGCTGAAACAAGAATCAATGCCATTACACATATATAAAATGTAATACCACCATATTATGTAATACATAGTACATTAGTACTGCTAATTTGGCACTTATTGACATATTATTGTTAACAGAAGTAACGAAAACCTTAACAAATGTTTAGAGTGTGGAATTTTGAATCTGAAACATCTAAATAAAATGCAATAAAATATTTTCTGAAGTAAATTAAACATATTACAGTTTTTTGATGTAGGACAAATATTGCTGAATTTTCAGATAAAAATTTTAAATCAATGGCAATAACTAATTTAGAGAATTTCGACTTCGTTTGCCAGGTCACTGTTCCTTTGCTAAAGTGAAGTGCACATATTTATCAGTGTTTAAAGTTTATAAAATTGAAAAAAAATCCAATTGTTTTCATACACTTTATTTAAAAAATCATATCATCCTGTGATCACACAGGAAAATAGGATGATAGTCTATATTGTGAAAGTACAGGACTTCTGTTACTCAACCCAATTGTGGTTGGGGAGTGGAGCATACTTTATAGTTTGAGAAGAATGAGAACAGAACGAGTTGCACATTTACCAGACCAAGAAGAGAATGACAGGCTTATGCAAGGGACTAAACAGAGCAAGGAGCTTATTGACTCACAGCCACAGAGAACCAGATTACTGTTGTCAGCCATTTGGGGAAGTCAACTATAAACTGTTTCTTTTATGATTTTCTACTTTTATCTAAGCACTTATCATTAGTAAAGGGACCTCTGACAGATCGGAAAAAACCAAAGGAAGATTTTCCTACAGCAAGTTCTATTATAATATAAAAAATAAAATTTATCCAAATTTGTATTAATAAAACTAGAAATGCATATCACAGACTGAAACTGTTGAAGATACATAAGATTTTGTCTGCCTTTGTAGAGCCCTTAATACTATAGCACGTTAATATAGCATTTCCTAGCATCCTTTTCTATGAAGCTCCTATACATACTGTACATTTATATGTTAATAAACATCATTTGAAATAAATTAAAATCTGAATACTTTTTATTACCTTTCCACATGCTAAGTATCCTTTATTATTAGAAGCACATTCCTCCAACTTTGACATATAAAAAGGTATTGTCTCCTTCACTAGTGTTTCCTTCTTCTTTGCTTTTATTTCCTCGTTGGTTTCATAGCTATAGCTTGCAATCTCTAAAAAAAATTTAACATGTGATTACACCACTCAAAATTAACAGAAACTGAGAGATAAATACAGAACATTTGAATTCAATAAATATTATAGTTTTTAATGCAGAACAACACTATAATAACTCCCTTGGTTAATTTAATTTATATATTTATTAATTAGACGGCAATAATTTTTTTTAATGATTTTAAGGAGTGGCTTGTTTTTACGTATTACTAATGTTCACTTATTGTTCCTTTAAAACTATTATTATTATTGAAACACAAATATTTACTGAATTTGAATAGTCACGAGCAATTAATCTCAGGGTGTCTGTGGGATGGGTGGCTATTTAAAACAGTGGCACAAATCTTGTGGGCTGCAATTCATAGGAACAAGAATGGTTACTTAAGTGATGGTCCTGGCTGTCAATCTGGATCTGCTCCTCCAAGTTCCAGCTCCACGCTCGTCTCTCCGGTTACTACCCCCTCTCTGCCACCTTGTGTGACAAGGTCCGAAATATATGAATGAAGCGGATATTTTCTATTCGCTCATTACAACACTTTGTGACAGCCACCCACACAGACTGTGCAATTGGGTGTCAAACTGCAGCCCTGTTCAGTTCTGAGGAAAGGGGCTTATTCCAAATATATGTATCCATCAAGCTGATATTGGGAGCATTTGAACAGGAATATATGCAGACAAGACAGTTACATTATGCCTGAATATTAGACCATAACACATTATAATAACATAATTTTTATAGATACCATAAAAAATTATTGCATATTTCATAAATCTGTTATTGATTTCAATAAAATATATAAGTTGTAATTACTGGTTCGCAGGTCAATTACTGTTTCAACCGCAACGTCGATGAGCAGCTCTTCCCAATCATCTTTACCACTGATTCCAAACCTTTTCCCCAAGTAGCGGCAGATAGCAAGTGATTGGTTTACTTGCTTCCCATCGATCTCCAGTAATGGAAGCTGGCCCAGAGGAGTAGCTATAATCACATCAAAATGCTTTTACATTTCAAATCTATGTTATTAACAATAAAAATATTAGAGAAGAAAGTTACAAGGTTTGAAAGATGGCCAATCTTGAGGATTGAAGCGTACATCTTCAAAATCAGTCTTCCCATAGGAAAGAAGAAAACGAATTGGTTCAGCAAGACCTTTTATTGGAAAATATACCACCTTGCACTGAGGACTCATGTTACCTAAAAATAAAAGCAGAAATTAATACAGATATTGTATTGGGTACAAAAACAACACGGATGGAATGCACAATGATCTAAACAGAGGGAGCACTAGGAAAATCAATAATAACCTTAAACAAATATTCAATTTTTATAGATTTTATGAAGAATAGAAAAATAGAAAATGTCTCTTTTTCAATAAGAATGATATAAAATCAATTAATTTAAGCCAACATAAATCTTTTTATAATTACATAGAACACATACATCATCAAGTTAAGGATATATATACCAATTTTTCCCAGCATGTTGTGGTTGAATTGAAGATAAAGTGAAAATTGTTTAAAATTGGAATGAGAAACTTTTGTTAACTTTCGTCCATTCAATTTAATTACATAGATTATTTTTAGAATTGCATGGATACCATACTAAATTCCCATACTTTAATTTGCAAACTTTCATATATGTTCTGTAAACAACAACAAAATATTCATAAGCTATCTTCAAATAGTTTTATAAATAAATGCCTCTAAATTATGAAATGACAACTTATCAACAATAGAAAGTTAAGGATATGAACAACCCAATGTCAGAAATGTGATGATTCTGGCATTTCAGGGGTCCCTATTCATGAGTCAACCTCGATGGCCACACCTCATCCCCTTTCTGTTTTACAAATATTAATTTTGTCCTAAATTTCTAAACTTTTCTATTCTGTTACTTGCTATATTTTCTCACTTTTGGTAGGTTAACACGATGTGAATTGTCTGAAATGAGTTGATTGCTTTATGATCTATTTCTTCATAGTGTCATGTACCATCAAGACTCTTAATAGGGCGAAGATAATAACTCGGATGCAACCAAATTATCATTATGCTAGTATATAGTGAAGTAAACAATTTAAAAATTTATAGAAGTGTATGAAGCAAAAAAAAACTATGCGAAATGTTAAACCTAAACATTACAAAAACAAGGGTTTCAGAAACTATGTAATTCAGCATATTAATGGTTTAGTAGGTGATGCTGGAGAAAATGACTTGGACAAAATAAAATAAAAATTCTTCAAAACTTCATATTCAGTTTTAATGCTTGTCACATAAGTATCTTTTTTTATACAGTTAACAGTTCCTCAAATTATGAAACAGATAGCTTATGCTCGTTTCATCTTCCAATATGACATTATTAATTTGTTTCTGTCAAATTGTTTTTGATAAATGTGGGTAATTAAATTAAACTAGTGAAAGAAATATTTTCACATTTTTCTTATATTGTAATAAGTCTAAGCTACAAACATTGGCAGTCTTAGGGTCTGTTATATAATGAACACATGGAGATTCAGTCTTCTTTACAAATCCATACCAATAAATAACATTGAAGTGTCTGTCTGTCCATCTGTATTTTTGCTAAAATAGGCACCGAAATGGCTCAATGGATTTCAATGAAAATTTGAAGGTTTAAATGCAAGAGATTTTAACTTACATATTCTTGTATGTTTCATTTCGATATATTGCGTAATATATTAATATAATATAAATTTTAATTCTCCGGGAAAATTTCTTGGCAGACGCGCATTGGAGTTTCCAAAAAGTGAATGAGGGTTGGTCTATGCTCCGAAAGGTCTTTACGAATTTCAATGAAATTTTCAGGGATTGAAACAGGAATATTAATATAAATTTTCGTGTATGGTTCATTTCGATATCTTGCCGAGTTCAGAAGATATTAATGTAAATATTTATAAATCCGTCGAATTGCCGCGCGAAAGTCGACGTGAAGTCAACTGCGAGTTGGCGTTCCTATACAATTCATCCCACTTACTGTAGTATTATAAGCGTAATTTCGGTAGCATGAGAGAGGGGGGGACGAGTATTATCACTCCATCTATTGTTACAGCAGGATTCGCGCCGTAATTAACCATACGTTGGAAGAGAGCTAACTCCCTGAGAAATAATCAACTTCTTTGGATCGTCGATACGATGTTTACATAAATGGTTTTTATTTGTTGTCAGGTAAATTTTAATATTTTGTAATAGCTCATTTTTAAAAGCAAATAAAATAATATAATTTATCCCAATAAATATCACTGAAGTTTCTGTCTGTCTGGAAGTTTGTATCAAAATGGCTCCGAAACGTGTGAAAGCGTTCGAAACCAACTGCGAGTTTTAAAGTTTCCCTGAAGCGATCACAAATAAATTATACCGTACTTTTTATATATTCAATGAATTCAACTTTTTCAAAATTCTCTATCTGTTGTTTTGTTTTTAGGGCAAAATAAAAAGAGCTATTTCCGCGCTAACGAAGTCACTGGCATAGCTAGTTTAGAATATATTTCTGTTTTACAATACGCCAAGAGCTAGAAGACTCTTGAAGACTTACTCCACGCTTATATAATCTTATCTAAACGAATCTGAGTAGGTGCAGGTTAATGCGTAATCCCTAAACGATAACAATATTCACCAATTGAGAAATACTAAGCGTGATTTTGCTTTCTAATTAGCTGGTTGGAGTACAATGGTTCGCGGTTAAAAACCCTAGCAGTGCAGTTCGCAATTTAATATCAGTGTGTGAGTATTTTCAGTTCCAAATAAAATTGTACTTGATGATTGGTGATCAAATAACAATACAACTTATGCAAAAAAATACAAAGAATTGAGTACGTACATCAACCAGCAGTTTAAAAATTCATCAATAAAAACAAATTTTGCCCTTACTAGTTTCCAGGTAGAGTCTGCAGGTACGTAGCGAAGCAAGTAAGGCCTGAGAATAGATAACGCTGTGTAGTTTGGGTTTGTAGATAACTCTGGCAGATATAATTTGAAGCCAAAAGATACGTGACGGCAAGACACGATGACGCTGCAGTTTGCGTCTATTTCTACAATTATTTGAAATATTATTGGATTGTGATCTGAAGATGATAAAGTATTAAATTATAGACCCATTTCTCTCCTATTTTTCTAAAATATTTGAAAAAATAATACAAACGAGGGTTCTGTTAAATTTTATGAAAGAGCGGGGAATTATTCACTTTCGTCCCATTGTAAACATTCTTTCAACGACATTTCTAAAAGTTGTAAACATATGTGAGTCGTAGTTTATTGTTGTCTGCCAACTGTAGTGTTAAGGTAGTCCGGCGGAGACAATAGAAAAATAATCATTTCGCACTGCCATTTCAAGGGTTGGACAGCTGCACAAATCAAAACCGAATTGGACGAAGTTCATGCGGACTCTGCACCATCACTGCAGACCATTTACTTCTCGATTAATGATCTTAAACGAGGTCGTAGAAGCACAGAAGATGAAACTCGCTCCAGCGCACACAGCAGCAGTCTCAATTGCGAAAATGTATGAGTTTGGGTTTCGAATTCGTTCTCGTTCACCCTATTCACCAGACCTCACCATATGACTTCTTCTTGTTCCAGAACTGAAAAATTTGGCTTCGTGGAAAGAAATTTTCATAAAATGAGGAGTTTGACAAAACCTATTTTTGTGATGGGTTTAAAAAATTTTAAAGTCGCTGGACCAAGTGTATAGCCAAGGAAGGCGACCATGTTGAGAAATAACGTTTGTTTCCAAAAAATAACTTATTTTTGTTACATTTTACCAGAATTATCAAACAACCCTGTTTTGGGATTACTCAAATTCTTGAATAAATATATTTTAACATCATCACTGCATGGTTTCGTTAAATGAAAGTTCACAAATAGTGTAATGTACGAATATATCAAAGTATCCAGAATTTATTAAATGAGGAATTAAAGGTAGAGGGAATTTTTGCTGATCTGTCTAAGGTTTTCGACACCGTAAATCACCAAATATTACTAAAAAAGTTGAAATACTGCATTATATTGACAAAATACGTCACTTGGGCCTATGCTGAGATCCGAAAACAGAAAGTAATAGTCGAAACTATACATGGCCATCTTCATTTGTCCGATTGGGAGTTTATAACATATCGAATTCCTCAAGGTTCCATTCTTGGACCTTTACTTTTTATTGTATACATTAAATAGATTTCAGGATACATACTTCTTCTAAAATATGGTCTCTATTCAGATGACACAAATATTTAGTAGTAGATGAAAATTTCGATAAAATTGTTAAGATCGTGTCTGGTTTAAAGTTAATACATTACCCCTCAAATATGATTAAGTTGGTTCAGTTTAGAGCTGATGCTAATAACACACCCATACAAAAGTTTTCATTCAATCCTTAAATATGACCCAGAATAGATCTCATTGTTCTAAATGTTAGTTTTCAAGTAAGTTAATTTTTGTAAATGTAGAATAGAGTATATTTTTGATCCTGAAAAAGCTGGCTTTATAAAAAGAATATGAACAGTAAATTATTGTATCATATCAATATCAAATGAAAAATTAATTCATTTCAATCTTTATGTAATATCCTTTATTTAAACCGATTAATACAATCCCACTTATTCATTTCAGTTTCTTGATCATTACCATAATAGTTTAAATTCATTTACCTGCAAAAAGTATTGAATGTGTTGCTCTGTATAGTTTTCTCTGTTCTTCTGTTTGTTTGTTTGTTTCATGTACTGCCTAGATGTACTACAGGATGTCAAATTCCTAGTCTAGGCTCAGTAGTACATATTATTTAGAGTCCAGGAACTATTTTGGATTTTGTCTGCAGCAAGGCAGGAAAGTGTATCATAGACCAGGAGCAGCCCACCTAAGTTGTAAAAGTTGAAAACTTCTATGAGTAAGTCTTTTGGGTGTTTGGATAGTTCAAAGTACTGCTCTGCATCCCGAGTATAACTTCACTGAAGCTATCTTAGATACAGACTTAACACTTAGGATGCTAACCTGAATACTTCTCTACATCTCATCCCAGATTTCCTCCTGATTTTTCACTCTGTACCAACTGTAACTACTAGGCCACACCTTTTATAACCTTTTTGTATGTAATGAGTTTGTGATAACCAATTATTACAACCTTATTGGTGTCTAGCTAGAGTTTCACATATTTTAAAATTTCCATTTGGGGTCAATGAAACTTTCCCAACAAAATTTTCACATCCTGGTTGCCCTGTAAGTAGCAATTACTACTTCTGAAGGACACTCTGTACTTTACCTGGGAAATTCTTGTTCCTTGCTTTTCCCTCCAATCCATAGTAATAATATATATATATATATATATTATATATATGAGATAGGAAATGACATTGTCATGTTTAAAACAATTAATGGGGAAAGGACAGAGAGATAGAAAGAAGATGACTTACCTGAGGTTCATAGATGGTAGACACCTTGTGAGGTTTGGAGAACTTGAATTTTCGGAGGCACCGCCCCCTTCATCAGAAAGGGGGCGGTGCCTCCGAAAATTCAAGTTCTCCAAACCTCACAAGGTGTCTACCATCTATGAACCTCAGGTAAGTCATCTTCTTTCTATCTCTCTGTCCTTTCCCCATTAATTATATATATATATAATATAATGTTCTGAGACAAGAAGCTTGTGAAATATATCTGTACCATGACAATTCTCCTGATGGCATATGCAACAGTTTACCTGCATGTGTAGTCACTTCCAAGCAGCAGTACCAAAAAAGTTCCTCTTAGATAATTAAATTGCTTAATATTTAAAAAATAACTCATTTTGTTTAAAATTATTTGAATATATAGTTGTCATGAGAAAGACTTTGATCAGATTTTTTTAATTTTGATATAGGATTTAGAATGAGACTGGTTAAGGACTAACTCCACCATGTCTGTGAACTCTGGCCTGGCCTCAGAGAACAGAATAAATTCATTATAGTTTAAAATAATGAAGGAATATTGATCTTATTTCACAATCTTTCCTGTGTTCCTGTACATACTATCTTTCTTTGTATCATGTATACTCCATTCCAATCAAATACCCTCTGGTTTCAGACAAATTATACAATATCAAAGCTGTGGAAAATCATATTATTAATATCTCTTTTAAGAAGATCTTTAATTACAATGTCAGTTAGGTTTATAGATTTATTTTTTTAACAGATTAATTATGAGTTAATCCTTTTCTGTGAAAAAATTAATTCAGTTTTTATATGTTTATAGAAATGAGATAATATATATTATATCCATATTATTTAATGACAACATTTGAAATAATAACTAGTAAGTTTCAACTAGTTATGGATGTGTGAGAGGATACTTTTCCACCCATTCTTTAATACCAGGCAGCTCTGTCACTGTTTTTCTTAAAGCACACAGCTTTGAGTAACCACTAATCAAATTACATTCCATTCTTGTATTCAAATGCTCCAGAATTGAAATGAAGTATATATCAACCCATGTTAGCTGAAACAAAAAAATTAATTTTTTTAGAATAAAATATGTACAGTATATAAAATATATAGCACTTATTCATACATTATTGTTAATGAGAGTAAAGAAACTCTTAATCATATATTGAAAGTGTGGCATTTAGAATCTATCTGAAACACACAAAGAATATCCCACAAAAAATTTGACAGGTAAATTAAATTTTTTTTTCCTGTTTAAAGTTGCTCCAACATCTAAGATCATTAGCAACAGTGCATAATTATAAGGAACTTTATATCTAAATAAGGGAATCATGGTATGGTAAATCAAACAATAGAATGTCCAAGCTCATGCCAGTATTTGAACCCGGGACCTCTGTGGCAAGGCAGCAATGCTAACCTCTACACCACAGGAGGTCAGCTAAATATATTATTCTGGTGTTTCTGAAAATTTCAGATAAGAATTTCATACCAATGGCAATCATTATTTTAGAGAATAACTGCTTCAACTGTCATGTCACATATTTTGTTTACTGTAATAAAAAAACTGATCTCAATGTTTAAACTTTTTACCAACTGGTTTTCATACACAATATAAAAAAACTCAAATCATCCAGTGATTACAAATGAAAACAGATAGTCTAGTTGGAAATTAAAATTTATCAGATTTCATATTAATAAAGCTGAGACTTAGTCTCACTTTCTGGGGTCCTTTATAATATAGTCATAGCTTCCTACTTATTACATATTATTATTATTTCTATGATCTCCTATGTGGTGCTGTATATATAGCACATTGTTTTCTTCAATTTTGGGAAATCTCTTATATGTTCATGAAAAACAGTCAAAATAAATTGGAATGAAGAAAAGTCTGAAAACTTATTACCTTTCCACATGCCAAGTATCCATTATTATTAGTCGCATATTCCTCCAACTTTGCCAAATAAAAAGGTATTGTCTCTTTCATCAGTGTTTCCTTCTTCTTTGCTTTTGTTTCTTCATTACTTTCATAGACGTAGCTCGATATCTCTAAAAAATAGTCAGTATATTAATACTCCACTCAGTGTTAAAAGAGACTGAGACACTAAAAAACTTCAAAATTAAAAATCAATAAGCATAATAATAAGTAATACTGAATAACAGCACTTTGTGACAGCCATCTTATAGCCCTAAGGCCACTGAAAATTTGAAGTAACTATGGATGACATAACATCAAATTAATTAACTCATCTAGACACGAACCTAGAATAGATAGACAGTCTCACCAGGCTATGTAGTAATGAACATGTATGTCAAATTTTCAAGGGTCTAAACCCCTACCCTCAGAATAGAACATGTTCTGCCCTGCTGAAGGCAGCTTAGGTCCTTGAAAATTTGACATGTTCATTACTACCTACAATAGCAGAACTATGACAACTGTGCAGCCAATGAATATGCTGGGTGACAATCTCTGCCCCTGAAAATGTGAATAATTTCCTCCATACAAATTATTTTGGCTATGTCACATCCTTACTCCATTTTCAATATAAATGGCTATAAAAAAAGTATCAAATATTTTCAGAGTTGGTAGTAAGCATCAAAATAATAAAAAAGTACAATAAACATGTGTCTGTAAATACATACTTTCTATTAGTCCATAACACATTACAATGAAGATATTTATATAGATATCCTTAAAAATATTGCATATTTTAAATCATAAATCTGTTATTGATTTCAATAAAATATAAAAGTTGTAATTACTGGTTCGCAGGTCTATTACTGTTTCAACCGCAATGTCGATGAGTAGCTCTTCCCAATCATCTTTACCACTGATTCCAAACCTTTTCCCCAAGTAGCGGCAAATTGCAAGTGATTGATGCACTTGCTTCCCATCGATCTCCAGTAGTGGAAGCTGGCCCAGAGGAGTAGCTGTAGTCACATAAAAATGCCTTTAAATGTTGAATTATACGTTATTAACAATAAAAATCTTAGAAAATAAAGTTACAAGGTTTGAAAGCTGGCCAATCTTGAGGATTGAAGCGTACATCTTCAAAATCAGTCTTCCCATAGGAAAGAAGAAAACGAATTGGTTCACCGAAGCCTTTGAGTGGAAAATATACCAACTTGCACTGAGGACTCATGTTGGCCACCTGAAAACAAAGCAAAAAATTTAATCTGTAAATTTCAATTGATACTGTTTTTTATTGGTTCTATGAAGAAATCATAGAAATGTCAATTTATAAATAAGAAGAAATAAAATGACTTTTTCTTAGAAGTTACATAAATAATTATTTAATCTTTTTTATTTGAAAAAACACTTAAGATTCCTTTAAGCAGCACAAAACTTATAGAAGTATTAATTTTAATTTCTGACTTCACTTAACTTCCATACAACCTCAAGTTAAATAAATTTATTGTATACAGATTGTTGATGACATGTTTTGATTAAATTGAACAAAAAGTAAATATTTTTTAAACTTGGATGAATAAAGATGGTTGATTCCGCAAAACATTCGTTAATTTTATTTATTTAAATAAATTCTTTTTGACATTGCATGGTACTACACTTAATTCCCATAGATTAGTTTGTTAAGTTTCATATAAACCAAAGGCCCTATAAAATAATGTTTACAACAATACAGTCTATAATGTTTAAAAATGTCTTCATATAGCCCTCAAAATAATGTTTATGCACTTTGATATTAGTAAAGGACTACTTATCTAATATAATAACTAGATAAAGAAAACCTACTACATATAAATAGTCGGATAGCTAAAACGAGGTAGGCCTCGCCATCACACGTTCTCGGATCGATCGAGGTTCGATGCCTCTCCACCTAGTATCCAATTTGACCCGTCATGATGATGGTCTCGACAAAAGCTGTATTGGCCATATCTGGCTACTTACTGCCTTTAGTGTGTCGTCCCTCGTTACACTCTAATTCACCATAATCAGATCTCCTCGTGTTGCATCCTCCTTAAACACTTTATTGTTGGAGTTATTCGCAAAAACCAAGGAATCCTAATTATTTTGTTAAAGACGCATGTTAAGAGGCGTTGGGCCTTGCTACACGAATTATGCCTGTATTAAGGCTCATCTCTAACAAACGCAAAACTTTGCCCTGTTCAGACGGGTTCCGATATTGTGGTTGTTCAAAAGACAATGTCTGGTTATCTTCCCTTTCTCTTGCTCCTCCTCACTACACCTAGTGAGCCTTTTCGACATAATTTATAGGCTGATTGGGCGGAGTGGTGACGAACTTTAATTGTAAATTATTATGTAAGGTAAATTAGACTAGTTATGATGATACTTATAATGATGGTCGCATGTTATTTTCTCTTTTATGTTGTTAACAGTTACTCAAATTAAGCTAGGCCTACAGAAAACCTTTGGTCTTTTCATCTTCTAATCTCACATTATATAAAGACGTCGCTGAAGCACCTAGGCCTAATATATTTCTTTTGGGCATCCAATCCCTTGCCCATTTCCTTCGTTTTCTCTTATTTGTTTTGAATTCAGTAATTATATTTCCGCCCCAATATAAATCGGAGTACGCAGTGAGTCGTTAACTATATTGCTTTCAGGATAGATACCTGCCTTTAAAATTTACTGTCTTGCGTTTTAACTGCAGTGCATGCAGTCGTAATCAGTTAACTGATATCGTGTGAGCCCATCTTTATTCCACATTCCTTCTGAACAGCCGGGGATTTCGTCCCAAATATAAATTCTGTCATTTTGTTTTTCTTTTCCGCTTTCCCAAATCGTTCTCCGTGGTACTCCGATAATTTCTATGTAACTTGGACTTATTTAATTCGTAATGCTAAATATAATTATTTTCAAGCTCCATAGATTTATTGTTTGTCCGCGGAATATCAACGTTATTCACTTCTCAATTTTTAAATAATTTACTATTAATCTGTTCTCAAACCCTATTTAATTTCCATTCAAATTTATTTCATCTCCGCTCTGCTTAGTGCTTGCTTATTTCCATCCTATTTGACTCTACTTTTAGATTGTTCTCTTCGAATTTTTTGCAATTACCGTACTAAGAATGCGTCCCTCCGCTTGATTTCCTCCCATATCATTTTGTTCAATTGCCTAATTGTCGCAATTTTTGCCTTCTCGTCATATTTATATTTCTGTTAATTTCATTCCTGACCGCTTTTATTAATAAGTCAAAATTTCTTTCTTTCTACTTTCTAATTTCCTTTGGTCCTCAAGATTAAAATGAAGCCTCTCTTTAGAATCTATTTGTAACACAAGCATTTAATTACAAATTGCAATGTAAACCCTCATATAAAAGTTTAAGTCTCTAAAAAGATAATAGTTATATTTCTCTGACTTCTACCGAATCATGAGTTAATAAATCAGTTAACGCCTAACATTTCGGTGTATTAAAAATTAGCACGTTTTAATAAAATAAAAATTATCACGTCGTATCGTATCTGTCTTTAGAAATTTATTCCCAATATTTGAACCGTTTATTGAAATTATTAGAAATAAATTGCATTCAGATTTGTAAGAATCAACTCAATAGTAAAACGATTAACGTCTATTTTTCACAATAATTACATTTAATAAATTTACGACCTATTACAGACAGTTTTTATTAAATTTAACCCAGGTTTCGTCATCATATTCATCCCAAATATAATGAATCGTCGGTTCAACTTTGTAACTCGCCCTCAATTTATTCGATTTAACTTGCAATATTCAGTTTATATTTGTATAACTGAGGAGTTTCAAAGGGACGGTACATAGTGCTAACTTGCATTTTATTAAAATGTGCCCGTTTTTGGTTTACTGAAATGTTTTTTTGCCATCCTTATTCATTTATGAGTTAAAGATTAAGTTAAGCTTTTTCCAGACATTTTTCTTTTCCGTCGTTTATATTCTATCTAGCCTGAACGTCGAGCAATGTCAGTCTCGGATGTATTCCGTAATACACCCATGAAGACTCATCTTCACAAATTTAGTATATACTAGCGATGCCCACGACTTCGTTCGCGCGGAAATAACTCTTTTTGTTTTGCCCTGAAAACGACAGTACGGTATAATTTATTTATGATAGCTTCACCGCAAACCTGATACATCGCATTTGGTTTTGAAGAGGTCCCGCTATCACATGTTCACAACAATAGATGGAGTGAGAATGCTCGCCCCCCCCTCCTCTTCTCTCTTTTTCTCTCTCATGCTGCTAAAATTACGCTTTAATAACAAAGTAAGTGGGATGAATGGTATAAGAACGCCTAATAGAACTTTTAACTGGCAGTTGGTTTTCACGCCGGATTTTGCACGACAGTTAAATGGATTTATAAATATTTATATTAATATCTTCTGAACTCTACAAGATATCAAAATGATACATACGCGAAAATTTCTGTTTAAATCCCTCCGATTTTCATTGAAATCCATGAGCTGTTTCGGAGCATAAACATATCAGGAGTATAGGCAATCCGCATACACTTTATGGAGCGATTGCCATAAACCTTTCGCGTAAAATATTAATATCGCCTGAAATATATCGAAATGAAACACGCACGAATATTTAAGTTAACGTTCCTGTTTTTAAACTCTCAAATTTTCATTGAAATCCAGTGAGCCGTTTTGGAGCCTATTCGAAACAAACATACAGTCAGACCCTTCAGTTTTATTTATTGGTATATATTTCTGCTTACAAGATGGCCAAAAGAAGACTCTTCAAGAAGTACTCCAAACCTATATAATCTTATCTAAACGAATCAGAATAGTAACCGGTTAATGGGTAATCCCTAAACGATGACATTATTCTCCAATTGAGATATAGTAAGCGAGATTTTGCTTTCAAATTAGCTGTTTGGAGTGAAAGGATTTTGTGGATAAGTGTTAAGCCCGAGGCTCTTTTGAGGTGGCGTAACTCAAAGTCCACATATACGTCAAATTTATCTCTTGATGACTGTAAACAGACTTAACTGTTTTATATAATTGTAGCTAATACTTTCTGGGCGTAACAAACTTTAAATTCGAGTGTAAAAGTCCTCCAAAACTTTCCTCTATAATTTACCATTTGACTGCAATTAATGTCGAAAAATAATTGCATTTCGCAATTAGGTATCAACCTAATTTCAGTTCCAAATAAAACACCACGTAACGATCTGTATTAAAAAAGTATGCAAATAAGTTTATCTTTGGCATGTAGCTGATAGTTCCAACTATTGGAAAACGAATATGAAACAGAGGACTTTAAGCAGAACTCTAACCACCAGTTTAACATTTCATCAATAAAAATAAATTTTACTCTTACTAGTTTCCAGGTATTTTCCGAATAATTGTAGTCTGCAGGCGCGTGACGAAGCAACTGAAGTCTGAGAACAGATAAGCATTGTGTGTTTAGGGTTCGTAGATAATTCTAGCTGATAAATCAAAGACAAACGATACTTAACGATTGAAAACGGACCGACAGATCTTAGCCGACCAAATTGTATCCAGCGCGATGTCTCATGCCCACAGCACAAAGTGACTGGAGATTGACGGTCTTCTGAAATCGTTACATTTCATGGATATTTTTCTCCGTTCGTGTATTAATTTGCGCCCATCTCTGCAATTATTTTAAACTAGCTATGGCCGCGACTTCTTTCGCGCGGAACTTACATAAATACCTCTTTTACTTTGCCCTAAAAACGAAAGAACAGGTACAGAATTGTGATAAAGTGAATTCATTGTATATATATATATATATATATATATTGTAATATCGTTTTCAGGGGATAGGACATTAATTTATTAATTGAACAAATTTTAATCAATTTGAAAAGTTTATATTTATCAATTTACAGGGATTACATGAACCAATATCTCAGGGGATTTTGTAGTTATTGAAAATAGAAAAGAAATCATTTAAATTTATTCAATCAGCACAATGAGCAAGTTTCACAGCTTTTAAGAACTGCAAACATTCAACTTCATGAATTTTTCCGCGTCTCTCTGGCGTCTTGGAGGGTTTTTTTACACTGATGAAGGTAGTATGAACCAGGTCCAACTCATCATTTGCTCTCTCCTGTCTCTCCGTAACTGCTCGCTTCACTGACTGTTCCGTCCTCTCCGCAACTCATCTACCTTTCAGACTCATCTGACAGATCCGTCGTCCGTCCTCTCCCCAATTCATCTGCCTTTTTCGAGCCTCCAACGGCTCCCTTTTAAGTTCTCCCCCGGGAGTTCCCCGCCATCGGTTTTCTCACACACCACCATTTTTCGCACACGACCCGAGGGAGTTTCCCGCGGGGATCCCCATCGGGGGTTCACCCGCTTTCAGCCAATTCGACAATGTTGTTGGCCTCGCTTGTCGCAAACAAAACTTCTTTCGTTGTAGGCCGAACTGCACCTCACAATGCCACTATATAACCAAAATCAGCAGGCATCTGCGTTTTTACATTACAATATATATATATATATATATATATATATATATATATATATATATATATATATGTATACGGTATCATTTATTTATGATCGCTTCAGAGAAAACTTATAACTCGCAGTTGATTTTGAACAGGTCCCGCTTTCACAAGTTTTGGAGCCTATTCGAAACAAACTCACTGACAAACACAGACCTCAATTATATTTATTGGGATAGATAACGTTTATTTTATTTGCTTTTAAAAATGTGCAATTACTAAATATTTAAGTTTACCTGACGCGACAGATAAAACCAATTTACGTACACAACGTATTGGCGATCCAAATGAGTTTATTATTTCTCAGGGAATTAGTTCTTTGCCAACGTAAGGTTAATTATCTTCACGCGAACGTTTTCTTCGAAATTTCACTTCCCTGTAAAATAAATCAATGTGCTCTGGTTTTTGAATTGACTACACTCACTTCACGTCATACTTCCAGCATAGACGACGTGTATCAATCAGCGGCTGCTTACAAGTTTCTATAGGTTTAACTTCACTCCAAGGAGCTACACAGAATTAACTTTTCATTTTATTTTACTTTGCCCCCACTTTCTTTACACCCGTCCACAGCAATAAATTAGGTCAAACAACCCTCTTACAATGATAGGTCCGCTAAGTACGCCACTCTACCCAGACTAAAAAATTTGATTTTTTGCCTCATTACACTGCCTATATTTATTGCCGCTGTATATTTAACAAGGACTGAGAATATTTTGTAAAAAAAAAATAATTCAACATTTATACATCCCAATTATTTATAAACTTTGAACATAGCGGAGATTTCGATCTCTACTCAGATGATATTAACAGATTCTCTGGATTAAAATCTATTCATACTCATACTGAGTTCCATCATACGCCAGTTATATATTATAAATCCAGCCTTATAAAGTGAGCCAGTATAACGGTACTCATATTTTAATCCGCAGAATCGATTAGTATCATCCGATTAGAGATTGGAAGCTCCTGTATGTTCTAAATTCAGAAATAAATAATTTTGACCGTACAGTGGTTAAATTGATTTTTTACAAATTGTATTACATTCAACAAGACATATTCGAGTGTGCATTTCTGTGTCACACATTGATATCGATTTATTAATTGGTAAAATACAAAAACGGTCAGCTATAATTAATAAGCAAACTGTAGACTACAGGAACAGATTTATTCCTGGGAATAAATGATCGAAATTCATAAGTTAGAAGATCATCTTCAATGGTCTGGCTGTCGCCTCATTAACTTGTACGCGCCGCTGAAAGGGCCAACTTTTATCACTTCTCAAATCAGATTTACTGGCCAGATTAGTGAGTAATTTGGCTTAACTTCTAGCCCAGAAGGTAGTGGTGTGATTAATATAGTATTGCAGCTGGTCGTTCTGATATATGTTCAAGCCAAAGTCGCCACAAAAATTTGTCGCGGCAAATTTTAACGTCATTTTGACGCCAATTATTCAACAGCAAAAACAACGCAACGATAATTTGTAAAATTAAATAACGTCTAAATAAGAGAGCCTGTCACTTAAAATATCAGTTTGTTTCTGCCGATTCTAACGACGAAAGGAAATCCAAAGACATCTAATTTCTTCTTGTTCCATGCTTGAAATAAAGTGAAATCTTATTAATACTGGAAATCCAGCAGTCTGCATTTGTTCAGTCAACAATGGTCCAAGTCGCTTCCCATGTGTACCAGGCCTAGCGGAAGCTCAGTCAGTCAGTGGGTTATTGTAGAGGAAAGTCATGCTTCATAAAGTAAGGGTGAATGAGTGACCACACACTGTATAACTTTCATGCTGTGAATATTAATTAAAACTTTAAATTGAATATTTTGGCGTTTTTGTGACAAAAAGTTATCAACTTCCAATATCGAGGAACAGCTGAACGGGTAAACGACCGACCAGTTACAATAAATATCTTCTGAACTCTACAAGATATCGAATGGAAATCCATGATGAAATTACTGTTTCAATCCCTGACATTTTCATTAAAAGCCGTTAATACAGGTTTCTCGTTTTTCAAGAGCAAACAGTACTCTTCTTGCGCCTCTGCAAATTAGGTTTAAGAAACTTAGCATTAATAGGTATATTACACCATAACCTTAGAGATATCTGTACCTCTGCAGGAGTTGCCATTCTATATTTAGGAGTATTTCATTAGTTCAACAATGTTAAATATGGAAATGTACCAGAATCTTTACATTTACACAATATATATTTTGCACTATCATACCATTTGACTTAGGATAATCAGGACTGCTTGTAATGCGCTCAATTTCCCATGCCTCCATGAAGCTGGTAAATTCTTTGGAATTGCATTGTGGACTTCCAGCTGACATTTCTATATATTTAGAATAAATCTACCATAATCAAAATATTTACTGTAATTTAAGTCCAAAAAGTCACATCCAATCTTTTCCCACATGGCAATGATAAAACCTGTGGTTGTATTATGTTATATAACCTGCTGGCAACGCTATGAAACATCCATCTAAGGTAAATATTATAGGAATGTCCCGTTTTTATCAGTTACACAACACTAGATTGCAGAGTGATCAAAGTCCTTTCTGCAATTGTGTCACTTCTACTGCTAAAATTGAGATTCTTTGAAATCCCCAGTATCTCTAAAGCTTTGTACAGCTCATTCACACACATTGTGGTGCAAAGTGTTAATTTCTTTATTACTTAGAGTGTAGGAAACATTTTAACACATTTTCCTTCAGATAGCCACAAAGGAAAAATCAGAAATGCTATATGTTGAACCATCAAGCACAGTTCAGTTGTTTAACAGGAAAGCCATGATGTGCTTAAGTACAAACATTTTTGCTACAAGAATAAGGTCACCAAGTAAACACAGGGAAAACACTACCACCACAATACAACCCGTTTTCACCTTTACAAACTGCCCATAATGTGAGGTACCTTGTACTTTTCCTTAACATAATTGTTATAGTAACAGAAATAATGGGAAGGTCTCATTCAACAAGAAAAATTAAGATTCACAAATACTTTATTTTGAAACACATTTTGAAAATATTTAATAAATTTTAAATCTTAGAATATATATTCACATTAACAGACATAACATGTATCTTATTAGTCATTATACAATAGTTTATTAATTACATATCTGTTACAGGACGCTTTGCAACCCACTGTTTGATTGCAGGCAATTCCAGAACCTTTGTTCTCAAAGCACTCAAGTTTGGTTGGTCCTTGCATAAATCAAAGCCAGCGCAGAAGTTCAGATAATCAATAATTGCCACAAAGTATAAGTCGGCCCAGGTCAGCTGAAAATCAGATGAAACAATTTAATGTATTATGGAATGCATTATACAGAGTGTGGCAATTTTTGAAATTTAATAATTCAATGAATGATCAAGATATTTAATATTTTGTTATTTACAAAATAAATATTGTAAGTTTAAGATTTGTACAAAATGTAAGTGTGAAACAGGTCTTGGCAACCTAGATTTTACGAATACTTGTTTCCAGTCAACAGAAGAAATTAATAAAACAAAGTGATTGCTATATGGTTCACCTGAAAATATGTTTCGTCACTACTGTCTCAAAATATTATCAACATCCTGTAGTGCACATTAGTGCAGTTACTTACTTTTCCTCCAACAAAGTATCCACCATTCTCAGCAACCATTCCATCCAATTTTGGCATCAAGGATGGAATTATCTCATTCATAAGTGGTCCTTTTTTAGTTTCTTTTACTGCTTCATCAGGTTCATAGTAGTACTGTGAAATTCCTGAAATAGTATGTGAATAATAAACTTCCTAACTAAATTTCACTCCTACAACTTCTAAATATTCCTTTAGTCTGTTCTAAAAACTTTTTAAGATATCTAAATTATATTTCCTCAGAAAAAACTTGTACAAACACACAATAAATACTGTCGATTCAAATTATACCAAAAGAACTGGGCATAGCATAATTCGCACCCCTGTTCACCCTGTTCATAGTTTTTGCCAATGAGAAAAAATATTAAACTTGAAAGTGATATTTTGGAGACTATAACCAATTTACATAATCTCAAAGAATTCACAGATGAGTAAAATTAAGAGCAACTATTTGGTTCTGAGAGGTCCATTAAAGTATATGAACTACAAATAATAAACAATGCAACAACTAGCAAAACAAAGCACAAGTTTGGAACATTGAAAAGAAAACTTGTTAGTAATAGTGAAAAGCATGTTTGGATGCAGACTGTTAGAAGCCTAGCAATAAATAAACCAATGACAGTTGATGATGGGAGAAGATAATTTTTAGGTGCATTGATGTGGAAGAAGCAAATTTAATAAGTTACTGCAGACATATTTAACTACCGACACACAAGCATTTTATCGAAGACTTTTACAAGTAACAAATGTTGCAAAGACCTTATTCTTTATAAGAGAAATATTTTGAGAGTTTCTATGAAGGTGTGGTAAGATTACTTATTGGTAAAAAGTGTAATAGAAGTACATCTACACAGTTGGGAGGACAAAACACATTCAAATTAAATTATTCCATTTCTGACTTTTGGCCTTTGTTCGTGTTTCATTTCCCGAATTATGGCAGTGACTTAATAAATAGTATGACAAACTTCACAAGAGGACATTGTATATGAACTGGGTAGTATTATATCCTACAAGACAAAATTTGTATGAAAAATTATTAAATGTATGTATGAAATAGAAGGCTGACCACTATTATAGAAAAGTGGATGCTTCATTCACACAAGACTGCTGGAAAGAATACAAGACTTAGGGATTTGGGCTACAACCTCAGACCGAAACAAAAATGAGGGAAAATTACAACAGTACCAGTGACTACAGGTGGCACACTATTAAGTCATATCTTTGTCACCATTGACATACAAGGGGTACTTACTGCTTGATGGGAACATGGCATAGGCATTAGTTTCATAGATTTTCTCATTTCCTAATATTCCTTCAATACTGGAATGTTAATTAACCCAGTTTGAAATACTAAACTGCCTTCCTTCATTCAAAACAATATTAATAAAGGAATTTAAAAAATGGTGTCCAATTTTCCTACTTACGGATTCTCAAATCTGTAACACAGTCAACAACTGTATCAATTTGCAAATTTTCCAAATCATCCTTTCCTGATAGTCCAACTTGTTTTGCAAGGTATCTGCAAATGGCAGTGGATTGGTGGTGCCGCATCCCATCCACCTCCAAGACAGGAGTTTGACCAAAAGGCATTTCTGTTGGCATTTTACCCCAGTCAATTATAATCCAAAATACTATAATTATAAAATTATTTCATAACATTCTTCATAAGCATACATACTTGGTTTTAGATTCGGCCAATCATCACTTTCAAATCTGTAATCTTCAAATTCAATACCTCCATAAGAAAAAAGAAAGCGTATTGGTTCACCCAAGGCTTTCACAGGAAAGTAAATCAACTTATATTTTGGTGCCATTTCTCAATTTCTGAAAACAGGTCCAGTTTTTAATAATTATGAAATCATTTCAAATCATGTATACAGATTAAAATTATGTTCACACTTTTACATTATAAAGGATATGGATAACCAAAGACAAAAACACCATAAAAATATTGTGGAATTCAGATTTACAAGACAATACCATCAATGACAGAAAAAAGATGTAATATTTTTAAATTTCTCACGAGTTGTGAAAACGAAATGGAAGATGACTGATGAAGAGTTTAGTATTACCAGTGATTTAATACCCATTCCAAGACCAAAATTATGAATTGACATGTAGAATATCAATAAAATATTTATAACTTAGCATTAGATTTTCCGAAACTTTATAAATAAATTAAGTACAAAATCGGTTGCTGTTCTCTAATAGTACACTGGATCTGGAATATTTAAACATTGTGCAGTCCGGGCAATGGCATTGTTCTGAAAAGTAACCTTAAATATTAGCACAATAGTACAAAAGAGAGAAAGGTTTTACACGTCAGAATTTAACTTTGTGAAATAGACCAAAGTATCGGATATAGCGGAACACACCCTCCTCTAGACAATGGATGATCGGTTGCATTACATTCGACCTGGAACCCAATAATAATTAAGCGGTAAAGGGTTGAATAGGATTTAAACATGGGTTTATATATTTATGTATGTAAGCAACACTATACTGCAGATTTAAAAGGCAAAATGTTCACATTAAACTTAATTTGTAAGGTTTTATAAATATTTTAATGAAAATAAAACCAGACAATCAATTATGAAAGAATGACAAATAAAGACACGACAATTGAAAGAAAATATAGTGATGGTAAGAACTCTTCACAGAGGCCCTATAATGTTGACAACAGTAAAGATTTGAGAAAAATTGGTCATTTGATGCTGGATTTGGAAAGATTACAGAAAAAACTCTTCAAATATATAATCAACACAAAAATTACAAATTATTGTACCTAATTGCGAATATCTGCAAATACAAGTAACAACCAGATTCCACCGGCTGTCATATTCTACTGCATTAAATTATCTTACCATCAATTAGTGTACTGTAAACAGCGTGGACGACACCTAAATCTACAAGACAAAATTTATTGGGACTTACATCGTCTGCTAAATTCAATCCACACAAGTGACGAACCGACTAGCAAAGTCGCTGCAAGCAGAATGGGAC
Organism: Eucriotettix oculatus; assembly: GCA_034510155.1. Lineage (NCBI taxonomy): Eukaryota > Metazoa > Arthropoda > Insecta > Orthoptera > Tetrigidae > Eucriotettix > Eucriotettix oculatus. The sequence continues at coordinate 63,358,334 of CM067379.1, read as the reverse complement.
AAAATTGAACTTATTCATTCACATGTAAGAGAATTCGCCTCCTATTGGCTGGTTCGCGATTATCTTCTAAACTGTTATACGATTGGTTTAGACGAACCAATCATAAAAAATCTACTATCTGCTTGATTCCTCACATATAATTTATTCTTTGAATTTTTTGATAGCTGGTACTGTATTACATTTTTCGTTATCAAAACGCAGTTATCTTGCGTAAAAAAATTATATATGTTATAAGTTTCCTTACCACATTATCAAAATGACGTAGATATGACTACAAAATTTAACAATCAGATCACGTTCAACAATACGTTGTTGTCAGCATTAAATATATAATAAAAACGACGTTTCATCTCCATTTTGAGACTTCTTCAGGCTTAAACTTTAGCAAAACATCCTATTTACTTCTTGATTCCCTCAGTCGAAAAGATTATTTAATTTTAAGCAGTAACCGTCGCTAGAGAAGGTCCAGCGCGACACCAAACTCTACACATGTTTCAACAATCAGCAGAAAAATATTTCAATTACAATTCGATAATGAATTTAAAAGAGCATTTATAAATTGTTCACTTAATCATATCCGGTATAAGGATTATATATATATATATATATATATATATATATATATATATATATATGTTATTGGCTACCGTTTTAATTTGTATTATTGCATTATGGTTATCCTTAACACTGTTATTTTACAACATGCCGCCACCAAAGAGGCTTTCGTTTTTACATATATTGAGGACGTGAGTGGCAAAGTTATTAAATTTTCATTTGTATGACAAAATCTTTACAAGAATTTATTGAAAATTATTCAATATAATGGTTGTTGGTGTGGCAACAGGAACTGATCCGAATGACGTCGTCATACTGGAAATGTGATACGTTTATAAACTTCTTGGTGTTGCTCGCAGCTGAGAAATAAATTCAGCTACCAAATACAAATAATACAACGCCTATTTCAGGATCACCCTCATGTAGCCCGTTAACCTCCCGGGTATTGCACTGCATCCAATCTAAAATATGGAGTATAATTTTGTGTTAAAATTGTTTATTTAAATTCATATCACATTTTGTTACTTATAAACAACCAAAAAGGTCTCGTATACGTCTCAGTACGATGATCTATAACCATTAAATCACAGGGGCAGTTTCGTAAGCCCTGTATACAACTCTGATTTATTCTTGTTGAGACTAAAAATATTGTTTATAATCCAGTTCGGATCGATTCCGATTCATGCTTCCAGTGTAACACAAGATTATTTGCAATAATGGAATGAAATCTGGCTTTTTAATATTGCTCTACATTTCTGTCTGAATTCTCCATCCAATTCTTTGTCGAAAGTCAAGTCTCAGTAAACTCTTCAACATATTTGTCTTAGCTACCAATTTTCTTTAATCCTTTACTTCAAGACCTTTATGTTGTAGCTCAGAAAGGATAGGGGGGTTGGTCCACCTTGTCTCGGCGAGGCAAAGAGAATGCGTTCTTACTAGTTTCTTCAAGTTGAGTACGGACTTTGCTAGAGGCGAAAAACCACTGAAATAACACCTTCAAAAAGTAGGGAAGAAAGGAAGTTTGTTAACATTTCACTTGTTTCATACATAAACAGTATTGTTGTTATAAAAGTTTATTTAATTCAATACTTTTACCTGCGATGAATGCCTCTATCAATTGCAAATTTCATTTGCTATTACAAATAAGTACCTACGAAGTATTAAAATTTACCTGACGCGAAAAATAAAACTAATTTACGTATACATAGTATTGACGATCCAAAGAGTTTATTTCTCAGGGAGTTACCTCTCTGCCAACGATAGGTTAATTACGACGCGAAATGTTTATAATTTAAAAAAATATGTAGGAGTATAGATAAAAAATATAGGCAAACTGCTATTACTTTCAAAGATCTCGATGCGTGTATGAGACAACAATAACTTCTACGCGAAATGTTTTTAACTTTTTTCACATATATAACTTCAGGATATTTAAAAAAATCAAAGTCCATGAGCAGCTTTGGTCCCTGAGGAACACGTGTGGTCATATTCGGACCAGTAGTTTGGACGCCTTTGGCTGTGAAATATTACACAATGACAAATGTTTCTAGATAAATAGATACATTATTTTGTTTCACGTATAAGTTCCAATTATTTAATGTGATCTTGCGTCAATCGTAAGGTTTACATGTTATTGTAACCTATGAAGATACAGATAATGGAATAATCCTTGATAATTTAACGCCAGGAAAATTCTGAGTACTATTTTTTCCAAAATAGAGATCAAGCATCTTATCAAAAAAAGTTGGTAAATAACGAATCTAAAATTGAAGTCTCCTGTGAAGAATTTCTTTCAATTAAGCTTTACCGATGGAAGAAATAATATTATCTCACTTGAATAGAATACAAGTACGTAGGAGGAAACAAAATAGATCAGAGTTTTACAATTTAATGAGCTCAAGAAAGATTCGAATGTTTCGTCCAGATTGATGTTTAGTAACAATTAAGCTATGCCAGTTTTTACATATACTTGAATGAACGTACTCATCTTCAGGTTAAGAAAAAGTATGAAATTTTGTAATGCTTTCAGGATGTTTGAGGACTTTACCTGATCGACATCCAGAATGCCTTTTATATATTCTGCCCCTACCTGTATTTCCGCCCATGTTAATTGATCACTTCCTTTACGGAATATTAATTTTTCACTTTCATTTTCAATCTTTAAAGAACTTCATTAGACGTAGCATATAAGGACATTTGTTTCTTTGCGTTAATTTCAAGGTCACGGTAACCTTCCAACAACCTTCATGATTGTAAACGTTTAAACACAATATATTGATCACCCACTTACCAATCAGATTTTAAACCCTTGACCTGACTGCCAATTCGATTGATCGTGGAAATAGAGCACCGTTTCTAATATTTTTCTTTCTATTTTCTTTTATTTATTTTACCAACCATTATTTGCTGTTTAGATTATACGCACAAATAATATCTATATAAGAAGAAATATATATAAATAACATAAATCAAATAGCTTTGGTGTCTATCGTGCATTACAGATCGATTCAATGTACTATTAGGCAACATCACACAATTAGACGTACACGAGATAATTTGAAATGTATACTTTTATTTCATTATGAGTTTTATTTGAGGAGATCTCAAGCAAGGCGTATGACTTTGCAGATGGCAGGCCTGAAATAGAATCTTCGCCGCCGTCAAGGTCAGAGGCAAGCGACATTCAGCAGCAAATATTGCGATAAAGCGGATACTATTTCTTCTATTCGCTTAGAAATAATGTATGACTTATTTCACGTTATGTAAATTTGACTTAATGTTTTCCTGATCCAGGAAATGCATTTGAAAAATTTTCCGTTGTTGACAATAGGAGACTAGGGAACGCAATTAGTCGTTTATGACGTCACACTTTTCTTTAATTATATTTAGAGAAATTAATTTAACTGGGTCGTATATTTTTTTTGTCCACAGACTGGTTTCATGCAGCTCGCCATACATACTACATAACTATTGCAGTCCACATCCAGCCTGATTTGCCGAGCATATTTAAGTCTTAGTCTTCCTCTTCTATTCCGACCATACACACTTCCCAAAACTGGTGGAGGCACAGAGAAGGGAATGCTGTGACCACACAGCAAACTCATTTCCCGTCATTCGGACGACTTACCTGATGCAGGTTTTCTAGGGTTTTCCCTGCATATCTTTAGATGAAACACCGGGTAGGATCCTTAAACTATAGCCCGGGGACCCCAGTCAACCCTTGGCTACCTTGCTCTACCTTCCACACCCCCCTTTTTATGCCCTTCCTATACTATTAAAGGGGAGTTTCCTGTTTCACGATTACCCTTGTGCAGCCTGTTACCCTCCCTCCCCACACACCCAAATCAATCCCTTCCTTTGTTCAATGTCATCCATAACGTTCTCTCCTCACCAGCTCTATTCAAGACTTCCTGATTTGTGACTATCTGCCCATAACCTTCAGCATTCTGTTAATTCACTTTTCAAATGCTTCTATCCTGTTCTCCCTATTGTCCAAATTTCGCTTCCATACAACGCCTCGATCAACACAACTATTTTTTTTAAATAGTTTAATAGTCTCCAATCTTACATTAAATGTCAGCAGTTTTCAATTTCTCGAAAACTTTTCTTGCTTGTACCATCCGATTTGGATGTACACTTTGCTCCTACTATCAATGGTCATTCCACTGCCAAAAAAGTAAAATTAATCTACTTTCCTAATCTGATACCGTTTTCATCACCACCCTTCTTTTGACTATGCTCTATTACTTTTGTTTTGTTTTCTATTAATGCCAAGCTGTACTCGGTTTTCAAGATGGTGTTCTTGCAAATCAGCTGATTCTGATAAAATTACAATATACGAGGGTCAATCAAATATAAACGGGAATTTTCTTTAATAATTTTTCTCAGAACGATAGAATTTCAAATTTTTATTTTTCTACACAGTTGCCTTGTGCTGAAACACATTGGTCGCAGCGTTTTTGATTCCATCATCAAAAAAAACCTGAAGGTTGAGTCTTTAAACAATTGAGTACAAATAGCTATTGAACCTTTCATCTTCTAGAGCTTTCTTCAACGTAGTCACACTATATGGCTATATGGTGGATGTCCTACCTGATCGCAGTGGTTTTCCTCCAGTTTTGATCTGAGTTATTCCAGGCAGTGTGAGGTCTTGCATTGTCGTGAACAAGGATGACGCTTCTGATTGGGAAACGCCGTCTTTTGCTTCGATATGCAGCTTTTTTGTACAGCAGTTGACGGTAATATTCTGAATTCACTGTTCGGCTGTCGCGAGGGAACCCAACCAAAAGAATGCCTCTGAAATCCTAAGAACTTTTCCCGCAGACAGTCGCGTTTTGGCCTGTATTGTTGCAGCCTCGTGACTTAGTCGCCACTGTTTGCTCGCCTGTTTCGATTGAGGAATATAGTAATGAACCCATGTCTAAACACTGACTGAGGAAACCTCCTACGTTAGCATAACAGGCCAAAAACTTGTGGGAAATCTCCAAACGGCCGTTTTCCTGATCAGGAGAAAGAACTTGAGGAATCCACCTCGCTGAGATCTTTATGAAGCCAAGTTCCTTTCTGATGATCGAATGTGCAGCCCCGTGACTTAGACCAACTGAGGAAGCAATTTCGTCAACAGTATTCCTCCAAAACTCCTTATTGCATGGATGTTTTCTGTGATGGAAGTTCTAGGACGCCGATCGTGAGTCTGATTATCAACCAGCTCCCTGCCTTAAAAAACTGTTGTGCCACTCGTACACGCAGGTTTTGAAGAGATTGTCATCGGTTGCGCAACGGAAGCAGGAACCTCTTGTTCAGTCATTGCTCTAATATCGACTGAAGGAGACCAACATCGGCATTGGGTGTGGTAGTGGAGTGGAGAGACCCACACGGAATTCGTGGTAAAGTGGCCGGGCCCTCCGACTCTCCTACTAGGCTTGATAAAATAATTCCCGTTTATATTTGACTGACCCTCGAATTTACCAAACCTTTGTGTCTTAATTTCTTCTCCTTGAATTGTGGCTACTCTTCGAAATTTATGCTTGTTCAATTACAGTACACATTCTTTACATTTGGCAAGCCTATTTTACGGTTCAACGTAAACGCAATGAAATAAATTTTCATAAAAATCAATTTTTAAAACAAAAACGTTTTAAATTTTATTTTTTAACATTACATACAATTTGGAGTTGTAAATCGGTAATCCGTTCTACCTAGTGAAGATATAGCTGTATTTTGTGCTATCAATATAAATTAGTTCTTCGTATCTTGGCGTTATCTTAGATACTGCAACGCTTATTCCATCACGCGGACAAGTTTCACTTTGTACTTCGATTTTATTACACCTACTGCCATAAAACCACAATCGTAAAGGTACGTCGTAGTAAATGATCAAAGCAAGGAGAATGCCATTACCGGATTTTATCTGCAGAATATTTGCTTTCAATATCGGACCAGTAGAATGTTTTCATTCTGTTAAAGCGCAGGCCCCTCATCTTAACACACTCCATTTTCTTGTTTTCACCTTTCAGGACGTATTTTTCCACCTACCGCTGCAATATTTGTCAAGAACTTAATGATAATTTGGTGTCCTTGGGAATCGCTGCTAGAAAGATGAGCACAGAGATAGTAACTGTTACAGACGCCATCTGAAATTAATTGCCATCTGACTCATGTCTCTTGGAATTCTCCCTCCCACCTCACTCCCTCTCCAGTTTTCTTTCGCTAATCAAACAGTAGTAAAACAGGCGATAATACATCCGTTTTATACCTGCCTTGGTATTAAACTTCAAATTAAAATTATTGTGGAATTCAGCGTGACTTTAGATTTCATTTTACTACATGTTGTACCTACTAAAGAGATTGCGAATACGACTAATACAGTAAAATGGCCTTCAAGGGAGAATGCGAGTAGTATAGTCGTTTGAAACAAAAAAGAAAGAGAAGGAAAGGTACATACAAGTAACTTGGAAGAATTGAGCTGCAAAAATGAAATAAAATCTTTATCTGACATATTTCAATTTAAATGGACAGGTAAGAGATTACGGTTTCGTAGAAATGCGATCGAAGTTCAGAAAAGTTAAAAGATATACGGAAGGACAAGGTTGAATTATTCCAGCTAGTGCAACCGAAGTTCAAGTGGGAAAGGATAAGAATTACGGTTCGTGAAGGTCAGACAGGAGGGGAAGGGAGGAGAGTCGAGTGTCTGAGAAACTGGGCGGAGTACTTGATATCTTTTATAGCATCTCTGATCGAAGTGTACATAAATACGGAAACATCCGACTTCATCTGTCTGTTTTATCAGAGTAATAAATAATAGAAGTCTAGAAGAATAATGATTTGGTCTTGAAATGTTCCAAAGGTATATCTGTTAGACATTATTTGGTTCAAAGTATCTAAGTTGAAAAGTATACCAATATAACATAGTTTTAAATCGTAAATAATAAACTGCTAATCCAACAGATATATGTGAATCAAATATTAATTTATTTTAGTTTAAAATATAATAATAATGTAAAGAAAATAGTCTAAATAAATATAATGATAAGTCAGTTAAGTCTCATATGAGTAATTGGCAATGCAGCTAATAGAATTAGAACAATACAATAACTCTTAGTTTGTCACTGATTTGAGGCTTCATCAGTTCCGTCAGTTCAAAAGAAAACTCCCATACAGCAAATTTATTGTTTAAAAATACAATACATTGAAAAAAAGAAAGAATTTTAATAAATTATAATATGTGAAGTTTAACAATCAAAATTGAGCGATTGGATTGAATTTAAAACATTGCCGCGGTTTTACTCAATCTCATGAGAATCCTTTTCATCACGGAGCTAAAGTGGGGAGAGTTAAAAGTGAAAAATTGAAGTGATAATGTTTTAAAGAGGGTTGGAATCACTTTTCATATAGCTATTTCGTATCTTTTACTCTTAATATCTTTCACGGGCTCGAACATGCGGCTAGCTGGCTGGAAGCAGGTTGAAGCACGGCGGTGGCGATGGATGGTCGAAGCAGCGGTGTCGACGCAACTCAAGTATCTATATAGAAAATTTCTGTCCTATTTCCATATCAGACTGCCGTGGATATGTTTGCACGTCTTGTCAGTTCCCCGATACTTTTTCAAGTCTCGTTCTTCCCGCCAATACTGACTAAACCAATTAGATTTTTTAAAATCAAACTACGCAGCAGAATTAGGACCAATCACTGACGCGCTTATATTTCTGTCAGCGACAATGACCGACATTAATTATGGGATATTCTACTGGGCTCATCCATAAATGCAGTCCCTGACAACAACAATCGAGCTCTTTTCGTAGACGCCACGACGATGTACGAGCCCCACACATTGCTCAGAGCTTGACAGTTTAAAATGCCCATAAAATGACATCAGCGTCAGCGTAAGTCCGCCAGATCACCCAAGAATACAATTCATTACAATGTATCCAAATAAAAATCTTGAGATAAAAGTTTTATGATAAATAAAAAATCAGATGAATATTATTTGAAAAATTAAGATAGACCATAATATAATCTAAAAATAAAACTGAATGTAAATTGCCTCGGTCCTCCTATATATTGAACCTCATATTCACTAATAATTTAGAATGTATTATTATTTAACTAAAACGATCATTAAAATCAGATTATTTCATACAAAACACCGAAGAGAAGGATCAACTATCTTCTAGTCACAAATAAAATTGACTGTTGATGTATTTAAAAAAGCCCGAATTACGTATGTATTTTTGTTTATATGTTCCGCATACAAATCTAAACGCGTGGAGCAATTTCGACCAAATTTTGCAGATGTCTTCCTTGAGGCTCGAAAAAAAAACACTATCGGTGTAAGACAATACCGGTGGTGGGGTAGTGGAAAGTTTAAATTGTGTAAAAATATTTTTTCAGGGTCAATCAAATTTATAGTATTTATCCTGCTGTTTTTTGTATAATTTCAATAAATCCATCATGAGGGTAGTATTCATAATGGTGGGGGTGGAGAGGTGATAAAAAGATAAAAAAAATGGAAATTGGTGTCTAAACTGGTGTTATGTGAGTCGGCATTCATCATGCTGGTTGCATTTCTGCGCTAAAAAGGGGGCGGAAACAAAGTTCCGCGTAAATATTAAACGGGGGAAACAATTTCGACTAAATTTTGTAGCAGGGAATTTAGTGTTATATGTCTTTATTTCAGACATAGCACCGCTTATGGCTAACATTCTGCTGTCAGGTTAGATGGAGTAGGCGGCCATCACATTTATTTATTGTGTTATTATATGCCATATAAATGTGAATGTAATCATTTAGCACTACAATTATGTTTACGTTATTGCAAATACACTAACTTCACTTCCTCAATTGCTCTAATGGGAGCGAGGCAGAACGGCCTTCGCCAGTTCCAATGCACTCAATCGCATGATCATGCAGCAGTTGAAAGAAGCTTGATTATGTTCTCTCTGGTGGGAATTATAAATCATTGCTCGTGATAAGATGACTCAAATGTTATATTAATCTTTATACAGGGAATTGATGCTGCATATTTTGCTCTTTCCACAACAAACTTGTTACAATGTTACAATGTTAATTGATCTACAGTATATATTGTTTTCCTCGTATTACCGCCAAAATCGATGAATAATTCGGTCTCGTCACGGATAGTAAATTAATTATGCGCCGCTAGGAAAACTTCTACCTGATTATCACCTCAGAGATCGTGTTACAACAATAACAAATGCAGTTGTTCATTGTAAGTCTAACTGAATGTCCCATAAAAGCTGTGTTCAGTCACAATGCGGAAACTTCTATTAATCAATCAATTTTTAAATTTTCTTTCTTCCAGGTTAGGAGTGAAGCAAAATTAATCTAATTCGTTGTAACTCAACTGAAATATACAATTTTCCATCCCTGACTACTTTAAATAACAATTGTTGGTTTTTATTTTGAGGTAAAAGACATAAATTAAATGGGCTACTAATACATTTATTTTGTTTGCAGAACAACACAAATAAAGAACATGAAATAAAGAAAATATATATTATTCACACAAACTGTGCATAAAACAAAAATACCCAAAATCATAACATTAAAATAATGAAATTCTGTTACTTTATTGCATATCCAGTATGTCCCAGATAATAAATAATGACCATAGAAACTGAAACAATGTTCAATTATAACACAAATGAAAAATTCGACGAATAAAAAATTAACGGGATTGCTGCTGATTTTAATTTTAAAAGATTTTATTTCTTGAGGCAAAGCGTAATGCTGCACTAGTGTTTTTTATTATTCCTTTGACTGGATTTTATATGCATCATTGCAGAGAATGCATCTTCACTTAAATATGCTGTTGAAAATCTATTTAATTTTTTTTATGTAAATCAGCACACCAATTTTTACGTTACCCAAAATTGAATTATATCATTCGGGTTGAATTGGAATTTAATGCTAAGTCGCAACTTAATTATAGTAATTTTTCCTGTTCCGAATCATTGAAATTTTTCTATGAATAATAATTTACAAGAAATAGTGGGTAGATGTTTTGAAATAATATTTGACAAATCGCCACTATCCACATCCACTGTATAATTTCATGGTAACAGTGGAACATACAATTAGTTCTTTTCTTCGATATGCTTGCCTCATACTTCTGTCATTTTCTTGAATTCAAGGATTTTATCCCATAAGTTAAAAATAGTAATACTATTTCCTTCAATTCACTGAATAGTGAAAATGTGTCCAATATGTTGTTGTGGTATTCAGTCAGTCCTAAGACTGGCCTGATGCAGTTCTCCATGCTAACCTATCCTGTGCAAGACTTTTCATTTCTACGTCCTCCCTTATCTACTTAGCGTAACCCATCCTTGGCCTCCGCCTCCGTCTTCTGTTCTTACCCCACACACTTCCCTCTAATACTAATTTTACGAGACCCTCATGTCTCAAAACGTGGCCTATTAATCTATCCCTTCTCTTGGTCTGAGTGCGCCAAATTGTTCTCTCTTTTCGTATTCTGCTTAGAACTTCCTCGTCAGTTACCCAATCCACTAATCTGATTTTCAGCTTTCTCTTATAGTACCATATTTCTAAAGCTTCTATTCTTTTCCTGTCCAAAAAACGCCGTACTACATACAAACATTTTTAAAAATGATTTCTTAATATTCATACTTATATTAGCCGTAATTAAATTCTGACGTTTTTCGAAAACCTTCCTTTCCTGTGCTATCCTACTCTTTATGTCTACTATACTTCAACCATCCCAAGTAGCAGAATTCCTTAACTTCCTTCAAAATATCCCTTTGTTATTCCACTATTTCTTTTGTCCGTACATTCTTCCTAAAACCAAACAGATCTTCTAATTCATATTCTATTTGTTGTTCCATCCTATACACTAATTTCGTTAATATTTTGTATTCATGAGGTACTAAACTAATTGCCCTGTGCTGTTCGTATCTATCAGCCTCAGTCCTCTTCGGTATAGGGATAATAATGTTGTGCCTAATATCTTATGGTACTATTCCTGTTTCGTAGATTTCGGAAATTATTATCTGCTTGGATTCCAGCACTAAAGCATTTTGTTTATCTTACATTGCATTTATGTTATTTCATACCCCTTAAGAGAATAAATGTACAAACTACACTTATCTGCTTTTATCGACCATACTTTATTCAAGGTCTACTTTGAGATTCCGTACTTGGTTCAGAACTTTTCCGCGAGAGAGCCTCCTTAATACTAAAGGATAATTCAGTGGTTTCTGACGTAATTCTCTAAATAACCCTGGGAATAGTGCATATCATTTGGGTCATTCCGTGTCAACTCATCCAAGGCTACCCACTCGAATATTAATGATTTACCAATACAGTAGCCTGTACCTCAAACTAAAATGGCGAAACTATGTATACTAGTTTTGGCTAATGTCTGAAGGGTCGTTGTTTGCATTGCACAGCAGAATGCCTATTTTCACTGTATGTTTATTTAATTTAAACCAAAGTATGAAGATGTATAACAATTGAAGACAAAAGATACGAAAATTGGCTGAAAAAGTCATAATTTCCCATCACGTTGTGTATTAATATAATTGCAAATAATTCTTCTTCTATGACTCTACAGCCCATCGAGGTCCTGGGCCTACCGGGGCGACTGCGGACTGTCACATTCCGAATTTGGAGTGACACGTGGTCAGCGTATCCATTCTCAAGCAGTCTTAGCCCTGATCTTCGTGACCATGACGGCACAAACATCCAAGTCCATGCCAGAATTCGAACCCGGGACCCCTGGGTTGTGAGACAACAGCACTAGCCTCTAAACCACAGCAGGTCGGAAATTGCAAATAATAGTGACAATGTTCCTTATGACGTAAGGAACACAACCAAAGGTTATGATGACATGGTGTTTACGGTATGGAGTTAAAACAACTGGTGTGACACTGCACATTGCATGGCAGTGAACATAGCAATTTTTTAAAACACTGAGCAGATATTTTACTCTAAACGCTGGAGTATTTTGACGAACATGATTCGAAGCTTTACTCTTAAGAAACCATTGTAACTGGACGAGACTCTAAAATGAAAAAAAAGTGTCGGTAGAACATCTCAAGCTAAGGAAGTAAATGGCGCAGTTATAAAAGTATCGAGAAAATTGTGAATTTTTATTGAGAATGTATTTCTAGAATGGCTTACTTTTTCTGTGAAAGCATTAAGTAAACATTTGATTTCGTTCACCCCACAGGTGACCCTAATTTTTAATGGGTCTCATTATAAACTTTTTATTGCAAACGACTTTTCATTTGTATATCATTTAAGTCAATCCTCGTGTTTAATTTTTATTGTTATTAAATTCAGAGTGATAAATCAAATCTTTTCTCTTTCGAAACCTTCATAAATTTGTCCCTTCATGACATAAATTAAATTGTAACCCAACTGTGCAGCTTAATATTAATAATACAATAATTCATCGTAATTAGTAAATTTAACCTCACATTTCTTTACAATTGGCTTCCGCCAATTATTATATTATAAATTAATAAACCTTCCTTCGCCCTGTATTATTTACACTATATCTGCTACAGAATTAACTGATGAAAATTTTTATGGTCTCCATTTATATCTATTACTGAAACCATGTTTCACTTCATGACCAAATGTTTTGAGTAAATTTCGGCTATAGGCCTAACAATGTAATAACAGATTTTAAAGGCGACAAAACGTACCTAACACATAGTTTTACTTATCAACTCTTAATAAATAACAGTTTTGCATCAATACGTTTATTAATTATGGAGAATGAAAATAATGAGTGTATTAATAAATCCATTGGTCGTCTCTAGAATTTATTTAATTTAAATATTAAGGGCGTCATTTGTTGAAGTCCCGAAGCGAAAATAGACATTTCAATAGAAATGAGAACCTAGCCGGTATGGTAAATAGATTTTCATTACTAACCATTTTCCCTCGAAAATACGAAATCTTATTAAATTAAATATAAAATAAATAAAACGACGGCCAAAAAGTCGGCATTAAATATATAATTATTTATCAACTAAAAGAGATTTCATCTCCATTTTGAGACTTCATCAGGCTTAATTCTGAGTTCTATGTTACAATTTTGAATTTATATATAAATCACATGGTTAAAAACTTGCAAATTTAGCAATACATCATAGTTCTCCTTGACTCCCTCAGTCGAAAAGATTATTGAATGTACATGTGAAGAATTTGGTGTCGCGGACCTTCTCCAGCAACAGTACGTTCAAAATTATGTGTAACAATGAGTGCTTTCGGAAGTTAAATTGTATGTTAGCTACATAAGGTAAAATTATGAAGTTCATTTTTCTGTATTAATCTTTTAAACCGTTAAATTATTGTGTTTTGATGTTTGTTAATGAAATTGATTGGGTATGACTTTAGTAACTTTATTTAGATTTTCCCTCCGGTGTTTGTGATGTGACAATTTGACGGCCTTATCTACCAATTTAAGCCATGGCTTTCTTTTGAGCAATGGGGTGATTAGACGTATAATTAAGTCAGAAAACTATGAAGTAAATTAAATATAATTTCATAGAGGATAAAATTAAGAAATGCAATCGTAAATACACTGAACCAATCACAATACAGTTGACGTCCATTTGAAGCAGCCAATAGTTGATGAGAATTGATGTGACGTTGCAACTGGCTTGTCGCAGTTGACGACTTTGCGCTGTAGAGGGAAGACCGAATTTGTTGATCGACACCTGTTGCTCAGAGAAGGTTGGGTTTTCTTTGTAATTCGAGAACTATGTGCTTTAAAAAGAAAGGTTTTGCAATCCTAAGCTAGACGTGTTTTTGCGGACTACGTCTGCTTAAGAATTGAGCTATTTCATATCCGAGAATTAATTGCGTAGTTCAATTTATGTGTTTAACATTGTATAGTCCGAATGTATGTTAATAATGCTGTATATGTACGTTCATTATTTTCGTGCCCAATACATCTAACGAATAAATAGTTGCCTCTATTCGTAAAAAACATAATGCCGGTTAGCAGTTGTGTAATGTTCCACCCTGACCTTGATGCTCTTTTCAACCGGGAATGCAAGTTCCTGTAATTTAAAACGGCTCTTCTATTAATTCCAATGACGTTTTGTTATAGACAAAGTAAAAAAGTCGTATAGTTTTTGTATTTATAATACGAAAATCATGGTGATCAAAGCATATAAACAATTTCTTGATGAGCACACTTATAATAAGCCAATAGAGTTTGCTGTACACATTAAATTTAGTTTCTTTTTCAAATCGCAATGTTTATTAAAGATGGTAGTAGTAGTTTAATCAAATGATTGCTAACCGGCAATATGTTTTGCTCGAATACAGGCAACTATTTTTTCATTACATGTTTTTGCCACGAAAAGAAAGAACGTACATATACATCATTGTTACACACACTCCGATTACACGGCTTAAATTGCCTGTCATTTAAATTGAGAGATTATTTTCCTTGATTGTCGGTAATTGCAACGAAGTTTGATTATTTAATAAATTCTTATCATTTAATTTCTGACAAGTTGCAAACCCATCAAACTACCTGGATAATTACTTGATTTAAATATAGTATTAAGAACATTGTGTGATTTATTAATTTAATCGAGCTTATTTTCAGAAAGAAAAAATGGCACCAAAATATAAGTTGACATACTTCCCAGTGAAAGCCTTGGGTGAACCCATCCGTTTCTTATTATCTTATGGTGGTCTCGATTTTGAAGATTTCAGATTCCAAAGAGAAGATTGGCCCTCTTTAAAACCAAGTATGTGCAGAGTTCCAAATAAGCTCATAAAATATAATCATGAATATTATTATAAATGTTAATAATAATTTTTAATTGATGTGTGTATTTATATCAGAAATGCCATTTGGTCAAACTCCTGTACTGGAATTTGATGGGAAGCAACATCATCAGTCTACTGCTATTTGCCGTTACCTTGCTAAGCAAGTGGGACTATCTGGGAAGGATGATCTGGAAAATTTGCAAATTGACACAGTTGTAGATTGCATAACTGACTTGAGAATAAGTAAGTATCATGGTAACCTATTGCAATATTTATAGTTTTGTTTGTAGTAGATTCAGTTGCTTATTAAATGGCTTGACGGATATAATTATGGAAGATTTCATTCAATTTTTTTACTTAATGAATTTTATTACAGCATGATATTTATTTTGTTAAAGTTTGCTCCACCATAATTGCCCATAAATTCATACCTTAAAACACCACTTTAAATTTAAGGGATCTTGGCACATTTTGGATCTTGTGGATGGAAATGTGTCAAATTCCATGTATATATGTTACACTGCAATTATGGTATTTGTAATCCCTTTAAAATTTACTGTGACTTCATTTTATTAATGTAGTGGAAGCTGTTGTCATAAGTATGAAGATATTTGTTTGTTGCTTTATTATTCTAGGTTCACTAGGTGTGTTTAGGCACAACAACTTATTTTTGTTGCTCATTTGATTGGTAGTTTGCATTAACTACTACATTGTGCAGTATTTGAAATTGTGAAGTAAGTATTCCAAATGATCTGTGGGAGTATTGAAATAAGCCATCACTGTAATTACAACAAGAAGTGATACGATGTAGTTTTGGGTGGCAAAAAGCAGTTGTGTATATGAAATTTACCAGTTCTGGAAAGGGCTAAAGACCACTTTGGTACCGTCACACTCCCACCCAACCCCTCCGCCCCCATCATCATTCTCTCTCTCTACTATTCCATGAATTAATTCGAAGAAACTCGCTCCACCCACAATTGCCCCCTGTATTAGGCTGAAAATGTGGATTCCACCCACAATCGCTCCATATATTTGGCCAGAAAAGCTCATTCCACTTACCCATGAATTTAAGTCAAAAAATATTTGCCATGCATATTGGTTGTGCTCAAGGTGAGCAGGCGATGGGAAAGGGACAAGGCGAGTGAATTTGAATGAACTTCTGTTGTAGTATGTCGCAGTTTCCTTCAAGCTGTGGATTAACATAGCCTGTTATTTAGTCGTGCAATTCTTAATTTTTATTATCTTTTAGGAATTGCTCAGTACTATTATGAACCTGATGAAGCAGTTAAAGAAAAGAGGAAGGGCCCTCTTATGAATGAAATCATCCCATCCTTGATGCCCAAATTTGAAGAAATGGTTGCTCAAAATGGTGGATACTTTGTAGGAGGAAAGGTAGGTTATTTTGACGTGACATGACGCTAAAACTTATGACCACCTCAACATTGAGTACATTAAATTTTTAATGGTTTGCTTACAATGTTTTTTCAGCTGACATGGGCAGACTTGTTTTTTGTGGCTGTTTTGGACTACTTGAACTTCTGTGTAGGCTTTGATTTGTGCAAAGATCGTCCAAATTTGAGTGCTTTGAGATCAAAGGTGTTGGATTTGCCAGCAATCAAAGAGTGGGTCTCCAAACGGCCAGTGACCGATATGTAAGGCTTGAAATGCTGTATACAGATTTAATGAAAATTTATGTATCAAAATGTTAACGTCTTCATAAATTCTATTTGATATTTACTAATAATTTGTAAAAATATCTGGAAATAAAATTATTTGAAATATTTTGTAACTTTTAACTGCTCGCCCAATTGTTCACCTGTCATGAAAAGATTTCTAGGTAGCAGTATGATTTGGTGTGGTAAAGACAAATCCAATCAAAAATTAAATGTGAAGAAGCTTTTACGACCTAGCCCATCTATCTTTAAAGTATTCATGTAATTGTGGAATTCCTCGAGTTATTTGTAAAAATCCACAATATGTTTATTCATGAGTGTGTTATGTAAGTGAAACTGAGGATGCTGGTATGAAAGCATTAAGGTTATTAAACTAATAATTCATAAAAAGTGGTGATTAACCAAATTTAAAGTAGGAAGTATACTTTTGTGAAGGATGGCTGCCATAAGAAAAATTTGATGTGCTTAATGAGAAATATTGAGCACTCTTTTCTAAATGCACTTTTGACATGAGAGCATGTTACAACTTATTGGCTATGAAGGAAAAGAGAATGAATATTCAATTTAAGATTATAAAGTTGCATAAATTGTGAAGTGTTAACATGTTTCTCATCCAACAGACTTACTATAGCTACATAGTTTAATATAACTAGAATGCAGAGACATGTTCACAAGTTCTGGTTTTCTGCATTGATAATTACTTGAACTTTGAGGAACTACTTTATCTTCTTTACCTTATTTTTGTAACTTTCCTTGTACCTACCCAGATAAATAGGCATTGGCATGAAACAATCTCATTAATCTTTACAGCTGTATATATCATCTACTTTTTGATTCGTAGTTTACAAGTTTAATTTTTCGTGGTTTAATAATTTCCAGTGTAGTGATGGGTACCTATGAAATACACAATTACAGGAAATGTGTTTCTATTATCATATTACTGACACCAAGATAGTGTTATACAAACCAACATTATAAAATTGAAAGAAAATGAAGTTTTATGGTTTTCTAAAATCTACTACTAGTGAATAAAAGAAAATGAAATGAAATTTCTTGGAAATTAAAGCTGTCTCACATTGGAACCCTGTCATCTATAAGCCTGTTCTCTTCATGCTCAACTAACTGAACTGCTAGTGAATACTTAAAGCTATTTGAAGAGAGCAGCACTACTCCCGATGTGGGCGTTGGCTGCCTTTACGATATGCTTCCACTCATCTCTTATTTGTGCCTTCTCCCACCATCTGACAACCTTTATCTTCGTAAGGTCTTTCACTACATCTTGGATCCATATTTTCCAAAGTCTACTACGCCTCCCTTGCCGTGTCTTCGTAAGGTGGGTTCCAGGTTCCTAGGCTTATCGTAAGGATTCGAAACATACGTTTTTCTCGAGATAAGGCCATCAACCCCTCACTTGGAGGCCAGTGAACTGCTCTTGGTCTGTCCCCTACCCTTTAACCTTTCTGAGGTGACCCTGCCAGGAACTTAAATTCGCGCCAGTATGGTTCTCAAGGTCATTGGGGAACGGAAAACGATAAGGTGGTAGTCCTTGGGGAGATGACTTAAAATTGACGAAGTGAAAACTAAATTTAAGAAAATAGCTGTTTGTGATTATGGAATACGGAGTCAATACTGTAAATAAATTAGAACGTAAAAGGTGTTTTGCTCACCTACTAACTGTCCTAAATTGTCTTAAAATTAACGAGACAATAAAGACCGCCAATAAAATCTACTTTGCTTATCCTTAAGCACTCCAATCAAACTTTTCAGAGGCCTTAAAGCTGACTGTAATGATAAAATGAAAGGTTACATTCGGACGTTGATTTATAGTCTACCCGATATGTTACAATAAATTGTACTTAAATAGAATTAGAACCGTGCAATTATTGTTCAGCAATCTTAATGGACAACATTCTAATAATCAATTTTAATTGTCTGCATCACACAGGGTAATTATTTGAAGAAAAGGTTGTATAACCGTTCATCATCCTATCTGAAAGGTTTATGATGTCCTACACATTTATGTAAAAATAATTGTGATACGCTAACGACTTTTTTATCGGGATATCTTACAATATGAAGTTATAAATCACTCCTGCAAGCATTGATTGGTTCTAGCTCGATCATTACTTTGTGGATCGGAATGCAAACGACAATAGGTTACACAATTCGTCCTTGCTCTTGTCATCATAATCAAAAACAATAAAAAGACCAATAGATATTCTGAAAAAAAGCGAACATTACTCGAGACTAGTTAATTTGTTGCTGCGAATGTTCTTAATCGCATTCTTTAAGCTATTCCAACAAATTGAGACGTTTTAGGCACTTGGACACGAATTTTAACCAGATGAGCATGATTCTATTTGTAACGGCATTGGCTCCGATAATACGACATGAACTGAAGTGATTTATATAACAATATGATCAAACTTTTAACCAATACGCCTGACCAACGGCGACACAAGCTATCTCTGGCGGAGAATTGGTTAAGTGTATGGTGGAACAGGCTTTGGTTATTATATGCAACATACATTGTATTTGACGTTTTAAAAGAAACTAATTATTTAAACTGAGGAAATGTTTTGGAAAAATTTGCTGCGTTCCTCAGTGCCCCCATAATATAATAAAAAATCCAGATTTGAAATTCTATAGCTTTCCGAATGGCCAGTGGGAACAGATCGGAAAAAAACATGGATTTCTCGTGTACATCGTAGTCCGTAAGTATAACTTTATTCAACGGTATTCGATAATGTTAATATAATTTCACGTGTTTTTGAGCAATCTCTAATATTTAGTGAATTATATTATTTTCCGATTAGACATTACATCAAACATATCCATAATTGAAGTACTTTTTGAGCAAAGATATTGGGGATAATAATTGACTTATCAATCAACATTAATTGCAATATTAACAAATTTAACAAACTTGTCACAACACGCAACGCAATGAAACTTTTCAATTCTACCACCACTTTTCTTACACAGCTTCCCGATAGAGCGGCGCTACCATCGCATCAACACGGCATTATGCTGACATATAGTTGAGTATTTTTAAAGCTTATTTCTCTCGTGGTATTCTTCAAACCGACAAGTTGATAGAGGCAGATAGGAACAGGGAAGCCTTTAGCCAGTATGACATAAGCTGTCACGCAGGCGATAAAGTGCCATTACACATTCAAAAAATACTTTTTTATTCGAATAAATGCCCTTGACTTTCTTGTTTGAACGTCTGCTGATATTAGCTGAACTGTAAACGATTTGTGCCATATGTCACGTAGGCCACTGTACAAACGCATCGTCCTATCTCAGAGAAAAATAATCAATAAAAATATTTCATACACCACGAATAAGTAATAAATATAAATAAAAATATATTTCCTTGTCCCTTATGCGTTCATATTAAATTCATTCGATTGCAATGAAATTTTGGTGATTTTTAGTGTTCTGTCCATCGTTTGAAGATTTAGGCCTCGTCCCTCCCATCTTACAGGCCAAAAACAGGTATCCCTCAAGACAGTTGCGAACAGATATAGCGCGAGTCGCAGCGAGCTTTCCGAAACAGTTTAAGAACTTTTACTTAGATGGCTATGGACTCGTTACAACAAATTTACCCATAGACGAGGTGCATATCGGCCAATTGTTCATCACAAAACTTATCCGTACAACTGGACAGTGGATTAGTCGCGGTGGTCCTGTTTCCTCAAGATTGGAGATCTGTGTAAGATTTGGTACTACTGCATTTAGAGAAATTTTACCCTTTTGGATCATTTACAAGAAAGTATGGTGCAAAAATTATATTAAAAATTATTTTTATTATAACTTTGAAAATTAATGGAAGTAATTTGTGCAATTCAAATCTTTTAAATATTTAGGATCATTGTTAAAAATAACAATTGAAGATTGCCAATCAAGATTTATTTAAAATGAATTAATATGAAGAGCAGCCAAATTAAAACTAAAGAAGACGACGGCAGAGGAGAATAAAGTATAATGAAGAACTTGATAGAATAATAAAACGTAAAAATATTATCAACTTCATAAAACCCCAACGATTAATTTATATTGGACATGGATATTGAATTGAAGATAAGTCTATTAAAAATATATTTGAGTGGAACCCACTAATGGGTAACTGATAGAAAGGAAAGCCAAAATACAGATGGGAGCAGATTTATAATTAATGACAAAAACTGGAGGGCTTGTACCCGCGACCGGAAGAAATGGAGGGTCGAAACATTCCCAAATTAATAATGAAGCGCAAGAAGAAGAAAATTGTATAACCACGGAGTTCTACTGTGTGTACTTGCTTAAAATCGGCACGTACAGGTTTACGTTTCATTATAAACACATTAGTTTCACTTATTCTAAAATACGAATTCTATTCAATAGAAAATAACATTAATGATTTTATTATTACAAACTAATTATGTAATTATGCAATGCACATAGTTGTTAAGCAGTTTACCATTCTCAGGTTGTTATGTAATTAAATATATACACACAGTTTTCTGACTATAAGGTTACAATAAATAAAAAGACGGTCAGCATACAATTTTATTGCTATTTAATTAATAAATGCGACGTTTCGTCTCCCTTTCGGGACTTCATCAGGTATATTAAAATTGTTTTATTGATTAGAAATTAGATTACAATTACCAAAATGTTAAAATATCGCACTAAATTATCTGAAATTACCCAGGAAGGACGCCATAAATCCTCGACACTACTGTGGGGGAGGGGGGGCTGTTTACTAACTTCCGACAGCTTCCGGAGAAGATACATGTCACAATTTCGCAGCACGTTTCTGATGAACTCCTTTCATCAGGGGCCTATAGACTTGCCACATTTACATTTCGTAGAGTATTTATCGCGCTCTAAACTGAGCGAAACTAAAATTGGCGAATGTTCATTTGTGCATATAAGCTATGTTTGCTGGTTCCCAGTTAGATTATGACCAATATCCTAGTTTGTTCCTATTGCCAAAATTAAAAGCAATACTCCGAGCCAAAGTTTCTGTTCATCCATCGAAGATGATATTCGTCTGGTGGAATAAGACTATGAATTTTTTCTCATGAATGTATCCGTAACTGCGGACAATTTGAATGCATTTTACCTGAATTCGAAGATAAGCGACTACAGAGACTGCCCATTGAGTGGATCCAAAAATAGCAGTGTTCGAGTAGTAAATGATTTTTTTATTCATATATTGACTTACAATTTTCATCTATATTTAGAGTATTAAGTAAGTTTGTTACATGTAGTAAACGTGTAAAGGAAAACACCCATTGATATTTCACCCTGTTTGCATAATTTAGTCTTTTAGAAAGTCTTTCGGCCACACACGTTGCAGTCGTTGGATTGTATATTTATGGTATACTACTCCTCTACGAGATTATTTTCGTGCTCACTGATTTTTATGTTACAGTTGTCAGATATTCGCTGTATTTCGTCGCTCATAAAATGAATCCTGAGATCCTTGTGTTGAGTGTGGTTACTGGCGTACCATAGAGCGCCTGTAATTGATATTACTACTTTGGACTGGAACTATTGTAGTATACTCAGAAATATACTCACAGCTGGAGCCCATAGGTCCATATCGGTTTCAAGACCGTTGGTAGCAAAGTTTTTTGTTTCTTATGGATGATTTGATATTTCAATACAATTGTCTTTAATTTGCAACTACCTATACCCGCGACTTCGTTCGCGCAAAATTTGGACAATTGGCTCTTTTATTTTGCCCTGAAAACGAAACAACAGGTACGGAATTTTGATAAAGTTGAATTCATTGAATATATAAAAAGACGGTATCATTTATTTATGATCGCTTCAGGGTAAACCTTATAACTCGCAGTTGAACAAGTATAGCTTTCACACGTTTCGGAGCCTAATCGATACAACTTCCAGACAGACACAAACTTCAATTAGATTTATTGGGATAGATTATATTTATTTTATTTGCTTTTAAAAATGATAAATTACTTAATATTAAATTTTACCTGAAGCGACAAAAAAATCAATTTACATATATACCGTATCGACGATTCAAAGAAGTTTATTATTTATCAAGGAGTTAGATCTCTGCCCTGGTTTTCCCTCTATTAATCCTCATATTGAACTCTCTCCTATCCACGTTCATTCCATTTATTATGGTTTCCAAGGCTTCCGACTCCCCTAATACTACAATATCGTCGTAAAGCGTAGGGTTTGAATTTCTTCTCCTTGCAGTATGATTCGTTTTCCGTATTCCGTTTGAACTTTCTTCATCGCATGTTCTAGATGTAAGTTAAACAACGTGGGCGACAGACTGAATCCTTGCCTTACTCGTTTCTTATTTTCTGCTTTCATTTCTTGCCCTTCAATTCTAATTACTGCTGACTGCCTTCTGTAGAGGTTATGGATAAGCCTTCTTTCTCGATATTTTATTTCTGTATGTTTCACAATACAACATAATTGTTTATATCTCCTGCTTTTTTATGCATCCTATTTGTTTCACAAACGGTAAGTTAATTTTCCATCGATACGAAACAACGGAACTTCATGTCTTTTAAAATATATCAGTTTTATCATTCGATAACTGTTATATATCAGAAAAAATTCATTAAAATATAAAATGAGACCAGTTTTATGAAAATACGGATATACCTCAAATGTACTAAATACAAATATGGGTCAGAAACCTTTACTTGTTTGGAGTGGTGGTTTTCACGTTTTTCAGTAAAACAAAAATGCCGGTTCTTACTAACAAAATTAGTTTTTGCCAAATTCCAAAAACGCAATATTTATTCCTGCTGAAAGCGTTTTCAAATTACTGTTACCCATTGAGTTCATATTTTAAGTTAACAATTATGTTGGATACCAAAATATCTTTATCTGTTCAAAATTAAAAATGACAACAATCGAGAACATATTTATAGCACCATATCGAATGGACCAATCACAATTCAGATCAATTAAGCAGCCAATGGATGGTGAGAAGTAATGTGACGCTGTTACTGGATTCTCCCAGTTGCTCCGTCGTATTCGAGAGTTGACGTGATCCTGTGAATACTAGGTCTGTATTGAGTTTTGAATAATATCAGTGCTTTATTTGGTTTGGTATTCCGAAGCTAAACGAATTCTTGCAGATTATTTCTGCGCAGTTATAGAGAATTAGTTACGTAGTTATCCTAGTGTGTAACTTTTCTTCCGATTATACAGAAGGACTACAGTATATCTGTTACATATTATTAGTCAAATACATCAAACGAATTAATATTTTCATGTTTTTTTCTTCTAAAGTAAAATACTGATTAGCGAATGTGCGCTTGACCTTGGCGCTCTTTCCAGCCAGTAATAAAACCCCACTTAATCAAGACTTCCTGTTGTTAATTCTATTGAATTTTTTTTTAAAAAAACTTTGGAACAAATATACTTTTTCGTATTGGTACAACTTTCAGCTGAAGCTTTCGTCCTTTTTTCAATTTTCTACCGTATAAAAATTGAATTATTAATTAATATTTTCGGCATTTTTAAAATTATTTTCTACTGTATAACAATTAGTTGTTTAAACATCATTTCGTAATGAAATTGTTTTACGAGATCCAAATCTGTTTAGATAAGATACACGTCTAGCAATCTTATGTTATTTCAACAAAATATTTGGTTAATTATTGAAAATAACTAATAGTATTTTAAGAAAAAAAATTAAAATTTGTATAATTTCTTCATGAAATTATGCTTATTTTCAGAAAGAGAAGCATGGCACCAACATATAAGTTGATCTACTTCCCTTCGAAAGCATTGGGAGAACCCATTCGCTTCTTATTGTGTTATGGAGGTCTTGAATTTGAAGATTTCAGGTTCAATAGGGAAGATTGGCCTTCTTTGAAACCAAGTATGTGCAAAGTTCAAAAAAGTTGATGGATTATCATTACGGACATAAATTATGAATTTGTTTCTTTATAGAAATGCCATTTTTTCAAACCCCTGTTCTGGAATTTGATGGAAAACAACACTACCAAACAGCTGCTATTTGCCGCTATCTTGCTAAACAAGTAGGATTGGCTGGTGATAATGACCTGGAAAATTTGCAAATTGATACTGTTGTAGATTGCATAACTGACTTGAGAATAAGTAAGTTTTTGTTCTGAAAATATTGAAACATGTAGTTTTATTGTTGCTAAATTAAATCTGAAATTGTTTGATTAGTCTGTTCTTGTATATATTCTTAATTTATGATGGCAAATTTCAGTTTGAAAATTTCAGCATAACATAATAGTAGTAATGATTGTTTATTGTGGTGGCTGTCTTGGTGATATTTATCTGTTGCATTAAATTTCAGCATGCATCCATTATTTTTGTAAAGATAACTTCTTTCTAGGAACACAGACAATTTTTATAGACTTGTTGCCTGATACTTTTAACTATGATATAAAATACAGTTGTTCAAGATGTCGCATTTTCCTTGAAGTCATGACAAATGTGTCGATTTGTTTTAGATAATGTTTGACTTTATTATTACTTCTATTCCAGAAATTTCTCATTACTATTATGAAACTGATGAAGCAGTTAAAGAAAAGAGGAAGGGCCCTCTAATGAATGAGTTAATACCATCCTTAATGCCAAAATTTGAAGATATGGTTGCTCAGAATGGTGGATATTTTGTAGGAGGAAAGGTAGGCTAGCTAATTTGATGCCAGTAAATATTTGGGGAAAAATCTTTGAATCCTAAATAATATATGTGTATAAATAGATTTTTTAAATGCCTGAAAATATTTGCTTGTTTACAATATTATTATTTTTATTGCAGCTGACTTGGGCTGATATGTTTTTTGTGGCTATCATAGACTACTTGAACTTCCTTGTAGGTTTTGATTTGTGCAAAGATGGCCCAAACTTGTGTGCTTTAAGATCAAAAGTTTTGGAATTGCCAGCAATCAAAGAGTGGGTTTCCAAACGGCCAGTGACTGATATGTAAGGCTTAAACTACTGAAAACATGTTTAATGAAATACAAATTATTCAAATGTAAAATCTATATTTTATTAATTGTCATTCCATGCTAGCCTATTCTGCGTGCCTTTTCATGTATACATAACTACAACATCCCACATCCTCCCTGATCTGCTTAATGTATTCCATCCTTCACCTCCCTCTTCTGTTCCACTAACTTCCCTCTAATGCTAATTTTAAAAGACCCTCATGTCTCAAAAATGGCCTATTAGTCTATTTCTTCTCTTGGTCAAAGTTTTCCATTTCTATTTTTCTACTTAGAACTTTTTAATTTCTTCAAGCATTCTTCCTTGCCTGTGCTATCCTCCTCTCTATGTCTACTATACTTCTACCATCCCAAGTTATTATGCTTCCCAAGTAGCAGAATTCCTTAACTTCCTTCAAACTATCCCTTCCCAATCTAACACCCTTTGTTGTTCCACTATTTCCAATAAAACACTCAATCACTTTCCCTCTATAAATCCTCATGTAGTACTCATTCTCCAAGATCACATTCATACAATTTATTATGGTTTCCAAGTCTTCTTCTGAATCCCTTAATACTACAATATCATCTGCAATCCTAAGGGTTTTTGTTTCTGCTTGTAACATGATTCCTTCAAAAATTTACAAATAAACACTAGCTAATGTCTCTTTTATGACATTTTAAACAGGTCCATACATAAGTCCAAAAAACTGATTGCTTATTTGTAAACTCAGTATATTATTAAGTATATTTTATTTTTAATTGCAAGTTAATCTGGTTATAAGAAAATGACAATCATCCCATAGTGAAATGTATGGAACCAATTTATTTGTAATATTGTCACCTATAATAGGAACAAGTATTCATTATCTAATGTTCAGCTTGAAAGCTGAGTTGAATTAAGGAATTTTTAATATTAAAGTGGTAATAAGAGTATTTGATCATAAATTACAATTTCTTTAAATGTTGAATGCTATTATAACTAATTTATAGAACACAATGTAAAACCATAAGCATCCCAAATTATTTTCAATGCTAAAGTAATATAATTATATCATTAAGAATTCTTGTTTGCAGTATAAGAATATAAACAAAGGAAGTTTGAAAATGTGAGGAACCCGTGTAATTGATTAAATATATAATTTGCTAGTGAATAGAATACTTGCATAATCCATTAAGATGTAATATCAGCCTGAATTGTTACATCCAATTAAGGCATGACTGAAGGAGACATGTAGGTTGATTTAAGGGACTTAACGGTAACAAAATAGAAATGTTTGAGATGCAAGAGCCAATACAATGAATCAATGCATATTATTATGATGGAGGAATTATTGCAAGTTCTCTGAAATTAATATTACTGTTGAGGATGCTAAAAATATAATGAAGAATGGTGTATAGTAAGGATATAAAAAGAGTACATAGATTAATCATGATACAAAAGGAATCGAGGCAGTACAGTGAAGTTTGTCTTACATGTCTTTGATAACATTAATAATACAAAGATTTATTATACTAAAATAAATTAGAATCCTGTTTACTAAGATTAAAATTTCTGTTGCGAGGCCCGCACACTCTAATTAAAAACCTCCCCAAAAACACTCACTCAATGTTTAACAAAATTTGGGAAACAAATACTTTCGTCGACATTTACCGTCCGACTTACTCGGCTGTAACGTCAGCAAACTTAAAAAAATCATCGCACCCCTTCAGAAAATTTCACTCTCCAATTTCTATTTCCACATAAAGCAACTTTTTAAAATAAGCAAAAAATTGCGACACTATCCTCACCATGGTGTTCTACCTTGATCCTCACACCATAGATATAAGCAAAGTATATGATCGAACCAGAAGATGGTACATACGGAACCAATTAAGTAAATTAGAAATATAATGAAACATATTCAACTGCATTGCTTCACTATATCGGAAATATCCGCTATTGTAAAAACAAAAGATGTAGACTCGAAATGTCTTAATGACATAAACTTAGCGACACAACCCGCTACAATAATGCCGAATTACGCGGATGCTGTAATATTCCTATAAAAGGTATCAACCTAATGGAATCTACTAACTGTATGCAAACATCAATAAGCAATATCAATTCTTGAGCAAATAAAATTGACTTTTCCTTCACTTCAGACAAATGAATACTGTTATCGTCTCCAAAAACAAACTTACTTTCCCCTATTGATGAAAAACGTTAAAGTTGAGCAATAATATATGAATACGAGGCATAAATTGGGATTAAAAACTGCAATTCAACCACCATATTAACCTCATCACGTAAACTAAAAACGCACTAATTCTAAAAGGAAATGCGGTAAGAAATTGGAGCACGTCATTTAAACATTTAAAGTTATAATCAGAAATAAAATTGATTATGATTCACAAATATACTAGTCAGACAAAAATTTATTATTGAATAAGCTGGATGCCACGTTCAACAACACGCTATGAAATTTTTACTGGATCTTTCCGATAATTAGGCGTTAACAGAAGCAAAAAAAACTGCATCTATTATAATTGCGAAGCATGCCATAAGATCCAAAACTTCGACAAGCGCCAAAGTAAGGGACAAGATCTATAATTTGCCCCATAATGAAGATTTACCACCATCTATTACACAGTCAACCACAATGCTTCCAATAACTTCTCCTTATTAAATTCCCCCGCCCCTCTACCTAATATTTACTCCTTCCTAGACATACACAGAAATCCCACACCAGATACACAACCAAAAATACAGAGTCGATTTGAATTCAATTATTAATGATATTATCGAACGTTGCAATCACCCAGCGCGTCAAGATCTCCGAATCGAGTTGGATGTGCCATGTTCACCAAACTATCATTAAAAACGCTAGCAATCCACAAGGACACTTCACCCAATACGGCTGAGATTTACACCCGATTCATGGCCACAAACCATTGTTTCGAATATCCTGTTCCAATACGTTAACCCTATGCGACTGTTTAAATGCGATACGAAAACCAGGCAGGTCTTAATAAACTAAACAACATCGGAGACAATACTTGGACATCGAATAATAACAATCACCGTATGCTGGATTCCTGCCCACAGCAAAATCTTAGGAAACGAGTTGAGTATTAAAGTAAACATTTTTTTGAATAGATTTTTTTATCTAAGTAGCTTTATGTTAACATTTCACATTATTGACTTCTAACTGAATTCAGTTCTTTTTCTGACCACAAAATTTCCAATTTTTTCAAACTAATGTATTTCTAAAGTGAATCACTCAAATCTTTAGCTGTAACTACAACATTGGCCGAATAATACTGACATCTGCTGGTTTCCCGGCAACTCCTTCACAATTCCTCAGTCACTTGCTTGCTTATGTCCTCAAAATTCAGACTTTGCCACGCTCTGTGCAGCAGCCCGATCCCAGCAACACACCACCACGTTCTGTCGCAAAATGTAACAGACCGTTCTCATCAACACCCAGCCACGTTCTGCAGCAAATCGTTACTGTCTCCCTCAGTCCTGCAGAAGCCACTGAAAATTCACAGTAACAACTATCAATCACTTCCTTAAAATATCCTAAATATTTCAAGGCGTCCTCATGCACTGAGCACGTGTGCTGTCGCGGCCATGCGTCATAATAACGCACCACGCAAAATATAGACAGTGTTGATCAAAACGTTGAAAGGACGAGGAATCAGGGGGGCAGTTATTGTTGGCCGTGTTGTTGAAGGGAACAGGAAGTAGGAGGGAAGAAGAAAATAAGAAGTAGGGGAAGCGAGAAGTGACTCTTGGTTGGAAGTTGAAGGGAGGCGAGAAGTTCAGTTTTACTTCGAAGTTGAAGGGAAGAGGAAGCAGGCGAGGAGAAGAAAATTAACAATTAAATAAGAGAAGGAACAGTGTGTGTAGATTCGGGAGTAAAGAAGGAGGAATTGTGATTTTACCCAAAATACCTGGCAGTACCAGATTCATTGCCTTTCTCGTCGACCGAGGGCAAGATCACAACTTGACCCGGAGGAAGGAAATACGCTACAAGGAAGTTCCAGAATCGGCTAATACATCCCGGTACGGAATCGCATAGAAGATGAAACGGGTTCGTCACGAATGTAAAATCTCGGCTACACGTTGTTACCCCAGTAATTAACCATGAGAACCCCTTGATATTTAAATATTAATACTCCTTAATATGTATAATTGCAATAGTGTACAGGACCCAATAAGAAGTTGTTGAAATACAAATAAAATTATTATTTTTAAGTATATTAATTTTAAATATTTACCCCCTCCCACGATATCATTTACAATACATTTGTTTGAAACAGGTTTCATTGAAATTGATTGATTAATTTTATGATATTTGATGAGCTGAACTGCATCATAAGCCTAATTCTTTCCGTTCTAACGAATTTAATATATAGATAAAATACAAAACAACATTAAGAGCAATGTTATTAATATTGATAATACTGCCACATCAATTAACACATAAACGCATCAATAGCATATATTTGGTGATTTTATGAGACAGTGTCAACAATATTCAAAACGTTTAAGGGAATCGCAAATTTTTAAAAAAAATTAAATCAATGTCCATTAACATTTTGTTACCTTTTCTTATCCGGTTAATATTATGTATACACTCCTATTGTTATTTAAACATCGAATTCTCTATTATCAATATTCGATGTTTATCAACTATATTTACACCACTAATATCACTTGAAAAATCTGACAAGCCCATAATGGGATATAAAGTAATGTTGCGTTACACAATAATGAAAGTCTTACTGTTTGGAAATAAATAAACAGTGAAAAAGCCTATAATTAATAAAAATAATAATAAATTTAGGGTCGTATGCCGGAGCAGTAAACATCCGCCAAGCGGTTAGATTAGCCTACAAGTGACGTGACGTAAGGCCTGCAGCTTTCGACAATAATTCATGAGGCCATTGTGGTGTAATGAGCGGAATGAACTTTTTGACACAATTCATGGGGTACTTTTAGGGGGTGGCAAAATAAAAATAGCTTGTAATCTGAACTAAAAAAATTAGAACCCTGTACAATACATAGTAACAAATTTAGTTTTGTCTGAAAGTTTTTAGAATAATTGTAAATTTTGGAACCTTTTGGATTTAATGGTTACTGAATTTATTCAGGCTTATATTTGTATATTGAATGTTTATATTAGTATAATATATTTTTCTTTAACTTATATTACTTTATTGGAATATTAAATGTATGTTGCCACCGGGCTAAATAAGGAGGCGGCAAATTTGGCGTCCACCCCGGTCGACTGAATTCCACGCTACGCCACTGGGTGAATGGGGTGGAGCGGTAACTAACTTAAATTTTAAATTATTATACAATTCAAACTGGACTAGTTATGAGTTGTAAGAGCACGATACTGACACGTAAATGTTGTGACTTGCTTTAGTTTTGTGGTTTACTGCTGGCGCATCTTAACCTAACTTTATGTTTAACAGCAATTAGCGCACAATGTTTTGTTCCTAAATTTGGAACATAATCAGGTATGATTTAAACTGGAATAAAAATTTAAAAAGAATGAAAATTTATTCATGCACGTTGCACAAGCAAGATGTTGAAATTAATACTCTAAAATTACAGTACATGACACGCTTCATGAGAAAAGCGGATGTTATTACTTTGAGCATGCATATTTTCATTAATACACAATGAAAATTAGTAATACTTCATGAGGTATAAACATTACGTTAATATATTAGGAAATAATTTGTAGTTTATTAAATGAGAATGTTTTTTATTTTGAAGGATGATCAAAATAATAATTTGCATATTATAAAATAAATGTAGTTAATGTTTTAAAACGTTCTGTATCCTAAAGCAGCCAAGGCAGCATTTATTTGATAAGCAATTCAATTACACGAGTATCGATCATGATTGCACATTGTCTATGTTAAAAGTGTCAATGTTATAATAATAACGGTAAAGCCAAAACTTTTATAGTGTAGTAATTAAATGACAGCTAATTGAAACTAATTTTTAGAGATGTGTTGAGATGAAACTGTCCCAAGTGATGTTCATAATAGAGAAAGTCGACAGAAATTGCGATAAGTTTGCAAGTTGTTGAGGTCGCGACGTAAGAGCCATCTCACGAACTGACGTGGCAGCAGACTGATGCGTTATCGTGCCGATGTTGACAACTTGGTTGCAATCAATGAATATAAAATCGAGAGAGATATGTAACTAAAGTTACTTTATTGAATTAATTTGGCTTTTTTGCACATGTTATTATGTCACCGCTGTGCTTTTTAGTAACTCTGATTTTTATTGGGGCTGTCACTGGTGACGAACACACTCACATAGTAAGTCCAGTTTTCCATGTCCTACGTTAATATTAGCAACTTTTTTTATTTTAGAAGATGAGACTAAGTCTTTTGTAGTTGATCTATTATATTTGTTGAGAGTTTGTGTGCATTAGTTTTTCATTTATTGTAATCGCGTATTCATGTGTGTTGTTACACTGTTTATGTTGTTCACGTCATTAATTTGTTGTTTTATTGATGATAAATGACATTGATATTGTGGTTTTATTTAGTATAACGATAATGAAGAGGTGGTGCTGTGGATGAATACTGTTGGCCCGTACCACAATCGTCAGGAGACTTATGCTTATTCTTCCTTGCCATTTTGTTTCGGTTCGAAAGAAACGATAAATCATTATCATGAAACTCTTAGTGAAGCATTGCAAGGTGTTGAACTTGAATTCAGTGGCCTGGAAATCGAATTCAAAGGTAAGTTTCTATTTTTTATGAAATCTTAAACTGTCCTATATTATTATGATGGAACACTTATTTTAATTTACGATTGATCATGTGAGCAATTTACTTCTATTTTATATATTAAATAAAGTTATTTTCAAGTTTGTCTTTGTAATGAATATCCATATAATTTTTTCCATGTTTTTTTTTTCCTTTTTAAATTGAATATGTCATGTTTAGGCATTCTTGTTCTATAACCTTAATAGCCATAACAAATATACCTAAATGACGTGGTTATATGCCTTGATAAATATGTCAAATAGCTGTAATTCTATGTTAATGCTCAACTTACTCATGCACAGTGAGATTTGTGATAATTGGATCATAGTACTAGGAGTGCTATTAACTAATCAGCTCGGATGACATGACGTCTATGTCTATCAGAATGGGTTTTTAAATACATTGATGTGAACAGAGAACACTTGTGTTAGCTTGCTCAATTTCTTATGACATTGGGAGAGTGACTTTTCTTCTTTAGTTTACTTTTTATAAAAATTTAAGTGTATATTCATATTCAGTTGAGAGCACAATGTATTTATATATGTGGTATTTAAATCAGGGTTGATTGGGTTAACTTGATGTAATAATATTTTTTGTGTGAATGCAAATAGATGATGTCCAAGAATGAAAAGGGGTTTATTTTATGATATGCAGTGCGATTGAGAGATGATAATTGAATTTCCATCAGTGATATCACACTAAACGAAAAAAAATGTGAGGCTACAATAAAATACATTTGTTGTTTATGTTTACAAGTGAAGTCATTGAAGTTCGTAAGTAATGAAGTAATGAGCCTCGTTATTTTCATAAATGTGAAGTCAAAGTTTAAAATTTACTGTAACAATTATCTCCAGAAATGATTATAGAAGATTTGAATTCATAAAATAAATTTAAAATGAAAACAAGATGATTATGGCAAAAGTTGATTACTAAATTAAGTATTAAGAATTAACATGCATTACATTGCATTTTAGTTCTACTAATTTTAACTAACTATATGTCCCTTTTCTCTAAAATTATTTCCTTCACCAGAAAAATTTTTAATTTTGGCATCTACTGTAATAATTTTTTTTGCAAATATAGCTAATATTACTTTATATTAAATGTCAAGGCACCAATTATTGTTCACCAATTTTAAATGTCTTACTATTATTTGTGAAATCATTTGACAGTACTGTCAGAGTAGATTTAATTGTTTTAAATCAGATATGTAGAGTTTACAAGCTGTGTCTGAGGTATTAACCAAAGTCATTTTTGATTTGAAAGGCCCATATATGCCTTTTCAATAAACCAAAGAATTTCATTAATACCTCACATCTTGTTTTTTTTCTCATTTCAACATCGACCTGCCCTTATCGCGAAACCCTATATAAGTTAGTTCAACCAATTAAAATATATCACAAAGCTGAAAATATTACATTTAAAGAGAATTATGAATTTTTATCTTCAAATGATAATGTACTATTATAATGGAGGAATAATGGCATCTTCACTTTTGAAATATCAACTTGGGACACATTAAAAATGAAACTGCTTAGTATCAGCACAATACAGTAGTTTGATTTTAATTATGTAACTTGTACTTGCCAATTGATCTTTAATTATACTATAGCAAAAGTGTCATTTATCAAATCTTAGTAATCTGAGATTTGTTTAACTGGTGAAAAGTTAGTATAGCTACAACTGTCATCATTAGGATTTCTGGAGGAAAAAGTCAATCAAGTACTTTAAAACTTCAGTATTAATCAGAGTATATTGTATTTGGTTCAAAATATTTTCAATATTAGCTATATGCCAAACAATTCTAAGGTAACTTCATAGTCAAATATTTTTAAATTGATATTGTATGTCCAAACGAATCAAATTAATATTTCTATTAAATATTTAAGATATCTCTTTAGGAAATAGTGTGTTTATTAGAGAACTTTGCTAATCAAAATCACTGTATTTATATATTTCCTCAGCTGATATATCAAGCACACCATATTGTGAAATACAGCTGTCGAAGGAAAAGCAAAAAGCTTTTACATATGCCGTGAAGAATCATTATTGGTATCAGATGTACTTTGATGACTTACCTGTATGGGGTAAGTAATAAATCAATCCATTTTGTTATATATTTTTCCGCAAATTCTGTTACCTTACAATACCCAGACTTCACCAGTTGTTGTTTAAGACACTATCCTATGCAAACTGCCCCTCCTAACCTGTGCAACATTCTTGTACTCCCTTGCAGGACCCACCCTCTCACTAAGCTGGATTGCCAGGTTTGTGCTATTAACAGGTGTCATGTCTGCCCTGTCCTTCAATCTACAATTATCCTACAATATCCATAACAAGGATCAGATTTTGTTTATGAATAGACAGAAAATTTCTTTTATATTTTTCATATTATATATTTTTCAGGTGAATTGTGGTTTGCACAAGATGTTCAAATTAAAATAAAATTCAATATCAATTAGCTACATATATTTATTTCAAACACTACTTTCACATGGAAAAATAAATTCATTTTAAAATAAAAATTACTTTTACGTTTTCCTTTTATCAATACACGAGTAGTCATATAATCTCTTACATTGCTTCCTCAGTATGAAGAAGCTGGTGTCTTAAATGTTTTTTATTAAGCTGACAATTTAAGCCCCGTATCAAGAAGACTTGTACTATAATTTATAATTATTTTGTTACACAGTTGCACTTTAGTTGTAGGTATAATTTCTTATAAGTTAATTTCATATCAATGTTTTATTTATAGGAATAGTTGGTGAAATAGAAGAAAATGATGGAAATCCAGTTTACTACATTTGGACACACAAAAAGTTTGAAATTGGCTACAATGGTAAACAAATTGTAGATGTTAATCTGACTTCAGAAAATAAAGTGAAGCTTGTAGCAGATGCAAAAATTCCATTTACCTATGAGGTAATTTGGACCAAGTCCCCTGTCAAATTTGAAGACCGGTTTGATAAGTACTTGGATCCTAATTTCTTTCAGCACAGGGTTAGTACATGAACTATTTTAAAACATTACATACTTAATTACTAATTCTAGTTGTGGCATGTTAGAATGAATTTTAATCTTTGTGAAATTTGATGATCAACTATTGACAATTGGTTGAATTTCAAACCACATTTATTTGGTTCTCCATTTGAAAGTTTTAAAACAACAATAAAATTAATTTTAAGAGATGAGTAACTTTGTAAAATTCAATTTTTAACTATTCAAAGCATCCAGAATATTTGTTGTTGTTTAATAATTCAAATATGTTGTTCATTATATTTTATATGACTTAGAGTATCTGCTATTAACATCAATCTGTTAACAATAATAATATTGAATGAAGAGTTCTTGGGATTCCAGTAGGGTGATGCAGTTTGTTGTCCAGAATGTTTCTATGGTTTACACCACCATCGTCTTCAGGTGAAGTGACTTCATCTGAGAACTCTTCATTCAATATCTTCATTGGGAAAATCTACATTCTCTATAATAACAACAATATTATTGTTATATCCATAAACTTTATATTGTGGGTCATGTGCATTTACTTGTAAATTTCTGTAGCATGAATGCTTCATTTAGAAAAAAATTATTTTTTTAAAAAACATATTTCTGTTCTTTGATTTCAGATTCATTGGTTTAGTATTTTCAATAGCTTCATGATGGTCATCTTCCTTGTTGGTTTGGTGTCAATGATTCTAATGCGAACACTGCGAAAAGATTATGCTCGTTATAGTAAAGATGAAGAACTTGATGACATGGTAAAGTTAATCAACATATTATAAAATTTTGCTGCTTGTTAAGCTCAGGGATATTTGAGTGAAGATAATTAAATGCTGTTACCATTATTGGGCATTACTCATTTTATGGGACTACAGAAATATGTTCTTATGGAAACATTACAAATTGCTATTTTTCAATTTCTAGGGCTAGGAATATTTCACATTTTTTCATACATAGCTTAATTGTTCTTAAGGTGTGATAAGGGAGAAAATATGTACGTAACCAGGTCAGTCTAAACCAAATCCTCTGTTGTAATTAAAAAAGATAAGAGCTGGGAAAAGCAAACACAATAAACAAATGCAAGTGTAAACAATTATATTAACATGATACATAAAACATTGTTAGTGAAGTGTTTCATGAACACTAAGTAAGGAATTAAACAATTTCTTAGTCTAAAATATATATAAGAAAAATTACTAGGAAAATGAAACATGTCCTAGCCTACAGTAGCTAGTTAGTCTTCTTGGTTAATATATGTCCTATTCTAATTCTCATTAACAATGGGTTCAAATGTTATATTGTAAGCATTCTTGTCTTTTATATATAAAATAAAAATAATCATAAATCATGTCTTATTCTAGAATTATGATAACAAGACAATTAAAAATCTGAATAATTTCTTGCAAAAATGTAATTATTTCTTTCTCTTAATATCATTGTTGTTGTGGTATTCAGTCCTAAGACTGGTATTCTATGCTAACCTATCTTACTCAAGCCTTTTCATTTATGCATAACTACCATATCCTCCCTAATTTTCTTAGCAAATTGTATCCTTGGCCTCCCTCTTCTCTTCTTACTCCACACACTTCCCTCAAATAATTTAGATCAATTTCTTCCTGATACAATAGTGTTTACTAAAAGAGTGGGATTCAAGCTCTCCCTTCATTTCTTCATTTGTCTAGAAATTAATAAATATCTTCATTCTTATCTTGACATCCGTCTGGCAATTTTCTAATGCATTGATCAAAATATTATACGTCAAACAAATTTGTAGCTGTCAGATCTCAAGTAAATGTATGTCTTCACTGGTTTAGGAAAGAATATCAATATATACTTCAAACACACTTGGTTATTTAGAGTCTTCATTTATTCTTAATATTTTGCATTGGACTGTTTCATCAAATTTGAAATGATGTAATTAAATGTCTGTATATTTTCAGTCAAAATGCAGTATAGGAAATAATAGTTAATATTGAAATAAGTTTCAACAATATTTATTGCATGTCTGCCTGACTTGTACTTTCAATATAAAAATTATGATTCTTTGTACAAAGAATAATGTGATAGATTATTTTCTTTCCTCACAACCTCTGTAAGCGGCAGAGGCATTTTTGGGGCTCGATGCCTGCTATAGAAGCAAGCATAATCTTAGTCTTTAAATACTGCATGTGGCTGGTGCCATTCTAAAGTGGGTTAGTACACAAAAGCGATAATAAGAGTACATACCAACTAACATGTTGCTTCAAATGGCACAAATCCACCCACACACTATTTCAAATAGATGATTTGTAAGCCCTAAAGAAGCGTTAAATTAATAATAATCATTTTTATTGGTTGTGCAATGGCTTAATGGCTCTACATCATAAGATGCTACTATATATTACATATTTAATTTATTATATTTTAGGATCGTGATTTGGGTGATGAATATGGTTGGAAACAAGTACATGGAGATGTCTTTCGCCCAGCATCACACGCAATGCTCTTCTCAGCTTTAGTTGGTGCTGGATATCAAGTCACAGTTGTAGTGTTCAGTGTAATAATATTTGCCATTCTAGGAGAGTTATATACAGAGTAAGTATAACTGATATATTTGAATCTGAAACATTTTTGTGGGGCAAAAATGTGTAATTACACAAAGTTATGCATTTTAAGAAGTGTAGCTTGTGTAATTGTAATTGTAAATATTTTTGTATTGTTTATTTGCAGGCGTGGGTCCCTCTTGAGTACTGCTATATTTGTATATGCAGCAACTTCCCCAGTGAATGGATATTTTGGTGGAAGTCTTTATGCTAGAATGGGCGGTAAAATATGGATACGGCAGATGTTACTTTCGGCCTTCATGCTTCCTGCTCTGGTCTGTGGGACAGCATTTTTCATAAACTTCATTGCTATTTACTACCATGCTTCAAGAGCAATCCCATTTGGAACCATGGTGAGTAAGAATATAATAATTAATATAATATAATAATTTCTATTTTTTATTTTAAAAATACTAATTGTGTAGTTTGGAAGAAATTATTTTCTTGCATTAAATTAGCAATTTCTCATTTAACACAATCTGACATTTATTTTGAAATTTAGAGAAATATATATTAAAATATTCACAGAATCCATTAATCTTATTACCTGTTATAATTTTAGTTTTTTGGTCCACAAGTACGAAACAAATGTATCAACTCAATTGTTTTTGTACAATGTGTAATTGGTTGTATATGTTGCAGAATTGCTATTTCTACAATTATTATCCTGGATATAAATTTTTCAGGTTGCAGTTACTTGCATATGCATATTTGTGATTTTACCCTTGACATTGGTTGGTACTGTTCTTGGACGGAACCTTGCTGGACAACCTGATTTTCCATGTCGTATCAATGCTGTACCCCGCCCCATCCCAGAAAAGAAATGGTTTATGGAACCAGCAGTAATAGTTGTTTTAGGGGGAGTTCTACCATTTGGATCAATTTTTATTGAAATGTGAGTTGAAAATTTTGTAGTGTTCTTTAATGTATAATGATATCAATATATTAAGTGATTTAGACTTAAATAATATTAAATTAATTTGAATTTGCAAGTTTGACTGTTATTATAAAATACTATATAAACCATGAAGAAATAAGAAAATAAAACATTTTTGTATAGAAATCTTACTTTATTTAATGGCTTTAAATTCTTTCTAAGGTATCCTTTTTGTTGAAAGTTGTGATGTTACTGCGCAGTGCTAGCTTAAGTTGTGTTTACTATAATACATTGAATAAAAGGCATTTCAGTTTTGCTTTGAATTATTTCAAGATTACTATTGCAACAATTCATATAATTTTTTTATTGTAAATCATAACTTGGTTAATATTTTTCATATTTAATATAAGAATACAGCTGTTTTTCATATAAAATAGTTTTTTAATTGTTTGATAAAATGCACTACTACTTCCAACATTTTGTCAATATAGGCATTTGTATTTTAAAAAGTTTTCATTTCTTGTTTATGAGTGGTTCTATTATTCCTGATGAGGTCCCAAATGTTGGGAAGAAACTGTGAGTTTTATCTGTCCTAAAAATGTTCAGAGTAAATATAACTCGTTGAATAACTAAACTTTTCTGACTAAATTTGCAATGAATTAATATACTTTGTTAATGGTTCAAAAGTTACATAACTTAAATAATAAATTTGGCAACATATTTCTGTATCTAATATTGTTCACAGGTATTTCATATTTACGTCATTTTGGGCATACAAGATCTACTATGTCTATGGTTTCATGCTACTAGTTTTTATAATCCTAATGATTGTAACTGTATGTGTAACAATTGTTTGCACATATTTTCTACTTAATGCAGAAGATTATAGATGGTAAGTTCTTAAGAAATGCTACAGTTAAAGTACTTTAAATAATACAATTTTGAAGGTTTGAGAACCATATTTTTTGTATTTCGAGCTACTTAAAAAGTATACTTTTTAAAATGCTGATCATATTATTAAATTTATCATAAAAAATACTTTAAGAACCTAAAATTACTGTTGGGATTTTGATTTATTAAAACTTATGCTTAGGATGAATTTAAGGTTCCAATGGTTAATTTCATTGTAACTCATATTTTGTGTACATATTGAATTATTATATGTATATTTACCATCAGTGGTGGCTCATGAGTTTTTAAAGTTATGTGCTACATCACTCAAAAGAACAATTTTTTACAAGGATAATTACTAAACACATTAATAATACTACAACAGCTAGTGTTGATAAAACTCCACAACCTGTAATATGTAATATTTCTTATTTAGAGTACATAATGTGTAATAGGGATAAATTATTAAAACTGTAAAAATATAAAATCAAATTGGCACATACGCCTAACATAAAATATTTTATCTTTGTACATATTTTAAATGAAGAAAGCTAATTTTAAGAAGAAGCCTCATATTATGGCAATATTGTATGCAGGATTGTGAGGTAATTTTCTCAGAGTTATGGCTTTAAAATGGCAATTTTTTTGAATAACCATTTACTAATTCAACTAAACCACAAAAAGTCCATAAATGGTAATATTTTTATTTATTCGTTAACAACATTTAAAACTGTAACATTATGAGGCTGCCTCTCTGTCAGTGCCCTCACCCAGTGCAGTGTTCTTTGTAGCTCATATAATTCTTAGTTTGTGGGTGGGCAGGAGGGTGAAACATTATATTGTGCATGTGCATTTCTCATTTCAGATAGTAATATTGAGCTATAATGCTTTGCTGTGAGGGATCATGTGGGTAGGTGGGCAGTTTAAAGTCTTATATTGAAACCAGAAATTCATGCTCATAAAAAAACTGTTTTAAAGGTTCTTAAAATTACAAAATTAGAAAAGTAAAATTACAAAACAAATAATTATTCCTAAATTAATGTGCACATATGCATCAGCCACCTCTGTATGCCACTTATTTGTTCTCATTTTTATATAATATTGACAGTGTATTGCAGTCACGTATCATCATCATTATTAAACTGATTTGAAAAGTAAGCCATTGTAAAAAAATTAAGTTATTCATAAAATCATTGTGATAAATGATCTACTAAAACATTTGAGTCATAAGAAGTTTGTTGAATTACAAAAATTGTATTATAAATTAAATGATCGTTAGAGGACACTTGGCACAATCAAATGGAAACTGTTACTCTTAAGTAAAGCTAAAGTATAATGAATTTGAAGGAAACTAAAACCTTCTTGGAACTTTTATTATATTTCACAATTCATGCAATTTTTATTGTTAAATAATATTTTTCCTATAGGCAGTGGACTAGTTTCCTCGCAGCAGCTTCTACGTCCGGTTATGTTTACATGTATTCATTCTACTACTTCTTCTTCAAAACAAAGTAAGTCAAATGAAATGTTTGTAATAGGATTTGTGTTTTCATTTAATTGAATTTTTGCATATATAGTCCTTTTTAATGGGAGCCAATTTGACTTTCAAGCTGTTCTGAGACATCAAATCAAATTCTAGCTACATTTTCACATATTAATGTCCACCAGCTAAAATAACTGTTTGTTGACAGGGAAGTGAGGCAATGTGGCAACAGTTTTTATTTCTCTGCTCTCATTCACTGAATGCTGGAATGGCTCTCATTGGAAAAGGAGTGTAGTGAATTTACAGTTTCAAATTGCACTAGATTATAATAGAAATCATCTTTATAAATATCTTTCCACATAACATTAGTGTATAATTTCTGTTTTATTTTCTCAGTAGTCATGACAGTCATTTTGGCTTTAAAATGTGTTCAGTGTTCTTTATTTTTTACTTATATTATCAGTACCCTAATCAGAGCTTCATATAATGCTGTAATATTAAAACAAATAGTACTTTTGACTTTATACTAAAAATTGTTGTTAACTAAAAGTTTGCCTTTTATTACATAATGTTAAAATAGCTTGTATCAATGTTTTTTTTGTCATGCCTTTGACAACAATTTTTTTTATACAGAACCATTGTGGTGTGATGTGCCATGGTAGCTTAAATGGTTAAAGTGCTGAGTGGCTATAGCTTTGATCCCCAGGTGTGCTGAATATTCAGTGTTTCCTTCTTCTTCCTATACTCTCTATGCCTTGGACATATGCTTATATTTGAGCATATTTCTATCAAATTACCTAATGTGTGTTACTTTGTCACAATATAATGTCTACATTATTATATGTATATTTGAATGTGTTATTCAAAATGAGTTGATTTAAATATGTATTTTGTTTTCAGGATGTATGGCCTTTTTCAAACAGCTTTCTACTTTGGATATATGGCACTCTTCAGCTTGGCTCTGGGCATAATGTGTGGGACAGTGGGTTATATTGGTACCAGCCTATTTGTAAGGAAAATCTACTCGACTGTGAAAATTGATTAAATGTACCAGAAATCTTTTAATTTAATTCATTAAACTATATTACCATGAGACTGTTGTGCTGTGTATTATTTATGAGAAATGTAATTTCACTTTTTGAATGTATGGCATGATCTATAAATGAGTGTATTGCTATGGATAGGAGTGTAATTCAAAACGAATTGAAATACTTATAAAATTTAGTGCAATTTTTAGTGCTTTTTGCCTTGTGTGGATAAATTTTCTTTGTGTGTGTGTGCACCTACTGGACCAATGAAAGTGAGAAGTAACAATGTGGGAACGCTATTTTATTAAGAGCTGAATTGTAAATAAATAGTTAATTAAGTGCACAATCTCTCTAGAAATGAGGGAGTTTGTTATTATTTGAAATGTACATATGTTTGTTTTGATTATTATAATGATACCATTGTTGTGCATTATTCTATATCAAAGTGTAGATTTCACAGAAAAACTGAATAAATAGATGACATTTGTCAGTGGATCATGATAATTCTCTAAACTGTAGTATCGATTTTATTTTCCGTTATTTTCTGTTTTAACTAAGGTGAATTAAGAATTCAGGACATGCTGGTCCGTATGTTTAATGCATGTTAAATTTCTTTAATAATGATAGGAATATTTTAGTAATGTAATCAAGATTATATAAAATTTCATGTTACATATCAATAAAATTTTTGTTATTTATCATTTTACAATATAATTTGCCTTTAATATGATTGTTTCACTGGAACAACTATATGCAGTCACCATTTTAATTTAAATTTATGGCACCAAGACAAAGGGAATTAGCTTCAGAATTCTTCAAATCATGAATATAATTTGTAAATTAAAAAGTCTGATAAAGGATTATTTGAGTATGAACTTATTGGAGTAACTTACCTGAAAAACTTATAGTTTCTAGAAATAGGTATACTTATAGAATATTGTAGTGAATTTTATGAAATATTCCATTTTTAAGGGTAGTTAATTTAAGTGCACTGTAGAGAAGTGTTCTCTGCAGAGTTTTGTAGAATTATTCTGGTTTGTTTGTCAAAAGTAAATGTTTTGTTTCTCTTCGAGGTAGGTGTATTTTTAAAATTTTTGAAAGTTTATCCCGCTGTTGAACTCTGCTAGATTGCAAAATAATAATTTGGGTGTATACCATAGATTGTCAGTAAACTCAAATATCATCAAGACAGATTAACTTGAACATGTTCTAATTAGTTATAATAGTTTCTGATATATGCAGTTTGAATTGAGTTAAATGCAATTTGACTTATAAACTTAAGAATGTAGTGAAAACTACTCATATGCTCTATATACCAATTGAAAGGTCTATTATAGGTCTGTATGACGCAGTTTACCAAATATCTTAAGTAGTTCATCCCATGGTTTTGATTTCTAGAATAAAGTTCATTTTGACATTTATTATGATTATGATTATTAATTGTGAATCCCATACAGAATATTAGGCAAAGGGAATGTTTATGTGCAATAGATTTACAAAATTAACTTTACAAATTAAGGATTTAATGAAAAAGAAATACAATTTCAGTACTTCTAACCAATTGAAAATTTGTTTATTTACAAACATTTTATTTCCATAAAATAAAAACATTCGCCTAGAAATTTGGTAAATGTACTACAAAATAATGTTCCAGCCTATGAAAATATTTTATTTGAAATTACCCATGAAATTATATTTCAATAAATTCTCAGTCAAATATACAGTACATACAACCATTACATATTTTCTAGTTCCATTAACACACAATTCCTTCAGCTTAATATAGTAATTCTAATAAGTAAATCTGTTACAACAAAGTAATCATTTACAGACATGAATTTTAAAACTCTGTTACTGGCCGTTTTTGCAACCAAATTTGTATACTTGGGAGATTGAATACTTTCTCTTTCAGTGACTTTAAAGATGGATAATGGTCCAAAGAGTCTTTACCAAATATAAGCTCAAAATTTTCTAGGGAGACTGCAAAAACGAAGTCTGTCCATGTTAACTGAAACACAAAGAGCCTAAGTTATCAAATGAATTTCAAAGATAAATTGCATGTGAAACATTTAAACAAAGCATTCTACTGATCTCAAAGAAATAATACAACAATTTAGATACAATTTTGTGTTTCATGATTCTTATTACAGAAAGCCTACTAATAAAAAACAAAAATTACATTACGTTTGTTGCATTTTTAAAGAAACCTCTAACTAAATTACTAAAGAGGACTGACTTAGAAATGGTATATATCTTGATACTCTTTGCTTTATTTTAATTTTTTTTAGATAAATAGATTTAAAACTCAAATGATTGTATTAATGTATCTAA
The DNA here is from genome assembly GCA_034510155.1 of Eucriotettix oculatus. Lineage (NCBI taxonomy): Eukaryota > Metazoa > Arthropoda > Insecta > Orthoptera > Tetrigidae > Eucriotettix > Eucriotettix oculatus. The sequence goes on along the minus strand of CM067379.1, from coordinate 63,313,897 downwards.
TATACTGCAGCCTTTTTATAACACTATTAAGATGAAACAGTATACTCACATTTCCACCAACGGAATAACCTCCATTCTCCACAATTACTTTTTCAAATTTATCCAGGTAGAATGGGATTGTTTCTTTTAGCAGTTTCTGCTTCCTTTCTTCCTTTTTGAGTGGATCTGGCTCCATTCGATACTGAAACAAAACTAATAAAATCTTGTGATTATCATTGAAATAATTAAGAATTGCATTACACTAAAATGACTTTTAGAAAATTTATTTAATTTACAAAGTTATTGTACAATAAATTTATCAGTAAAGAGATAGTGTCTTAGCACAGATATACACACCTTTAATATATCTAGAATATTCAATCCAATATTGATGGGATATCTTAAACATTAATTTCTTATAATCAGAAAACAACATTTGAATAATATACCAGTGTAGACAGTAAAATCATTCTTTTAGTCATAAGTATCAGAATGGGCTATTTTTGGTAGGAGCGTGAGAACCAATGTCACAGCATTATTATTTAGCCTTCATAATTTAATGTATCCTCCCCAAGGATTACTGCCTTATCGTGGCGGGGAGGTTTGAGTGCTCCTATGACCCGGAGAGCTATGCTGACGGGAGCTTAAGCTCCTGGTAGGGCCACCCAAGCCAGACAGGTCGAAGGGTAGGAGCCAGACCAAGAGTAGTCCACTGGTCCTCCAAGTTGGGAGTTGGGTGTTGGGCCAGCTCCTCATCACCCGTAAAATGTCAAAACTACTAAACGCTCCACAAATAAGCCTTGGATAAGGACAGATACTGGACGAAGACTAAAGCAATGGACAAGGAAAATTATTTTGGGATCTTGAAATGTGAAGACGCTGTTACAAGCTGGGAAATTACAAGAATTTGCCGAACAAGTAGAGAACTATAGTATTAATCAGTCACAGTTCAAGAAACAAGATGGCATAAAGGATGCATAAAGAAAAGTAAATTTTCCTCTTATTATAGTGGTCCCAACACAAGAACGGGACAAGCAGGCACTGGCTTCTTTGTAACTAACCCATTCGTCAAATTAATTATTGATTTTACAGATATAACAGAAAGACTATGCACACTATGTATTCTGGGTAGATACGATAATATTGCAATAGTGAATGTATATGCTCCAACAAATAAACAGCAAGATAAGGAAATATTCTATGAAGAGTTAAGAGATCTTTGGAAAGAATACCTAAGAATAATATAATAATCATCCTTGGGGATTTTAATGCACAGCTGGGAAGGCCACCACACATTGCATGAAGAAACAAATCAAAACGGTGAACTTTTGTGTAATTTTGCCGAAATTAATGACCTAATTGTGATGAGCACCCAGTTCTGCCATAAACCGATACACCAGGTAACATGGATGTCTCCTGATCTAAGGGTTGTAAACCATTTAGGTCATGTACTGGCTAATAATAAGAAGAAAAACATCATAGAGGACATCAGAATGCTATGCGGATTAAATATTGACTCGGACCCACTATCTTGTTAAAGTCATAGTATATCAAAAAATGCCACCAGCTAACACATTGAAAAAAAAAATCACGAGAGAAATGGAATAAAATAAACATGCAGGAGCCAGAAATGATTAAGGAATACAAGCAGCTACTTTATGAAAAACTTAGAAATCGTAGACAACTAGAAGAAGTCAAAGATGATTGGGAAGATCTCAAAAGTAAAATATGCTACTATTGGAAAGAGTAACCGAATAGAAGGAAAAAACGGATGGTGGGATAAGAATGCAGAGAAGCAGTGTTCAGTAAAAATGAAGCCAGAAGGAAAATTTTCCAGGCCAGGATCAGAGGAAATATGAGACTTATCGAAGAGAAAGAATAAAAGCAAATCAGATCTGTAAAAGGAAGAAAAAGAATTGGATTAATGGGAAAATCATCGAAATGAATGATAATTACAGAAGAAATTAAACAAGAAAATTTTTTGGGGAAGAAGGAAAGAAGAAGATAAGTCAAGGTAACCTAGGCATGTCAATGACAAAAATGGGAAATTACTAATCCGGGAAGAACAAGTATTAGAGAGATGGAAAACCTCCTTCAGAGAATTATTCCCTACTACTGAAGAATATATTGAAATGAACATTTCACAAGACGAAAATCCTATGAACAATGAAGATGAGATCGATGAGCCATCCCTCCACAAATTTAGCTACATAATTAACAATTTAAAGCAAAATAAAGCATCTGGGTAAGATAACATTCCTGGAGAACTGATTAGATTTGGAGGAAGAACTCTTCAAATCGAGATACATAAACTCATACTTAAAATTTGGCTCACTCATCAGATGCCAAATCAGTGGAATGAAAGTATATTTTCCCCATATATAAAATGGGAGACATTTAATTGCAAGAACTACAGACCAATCTCATTATTAAATGTAATCTATAAGATATTTGCAATTCTATTGAATAATAGATCGGTAGAAATTGTTGAAAGAAAGTTAAGTGACCACCAATCTTGCTTCCGACAAAATAGATCGACAGTTAATAATATATTTTTAGTTTGCCAACTATATGAGAAGAGCCATGAATATGAAATTGATCTGCATAATATATTTATTGATTTAGAGAAAGCCTTCAACTCAAACCTGAGACAAAATAATTGAAAATCTGAGTAAATACAGTGTACCCTACAATTTAATAAAATTGATCACAAATACTAATGCCAGAATATGAGCAGGTAACATGCTGAGTGAAGAATTTGAGGTGAAACATGGGGTAAAGTAAATTGATCCATTGTCAGCAACTCTGTTCTGCATCACAATGGATGCAATTTTGTCCCAGATTGATGTCAAGGGCAACACAACCACCCGGCTAAAACAATGTCTGGCTTAAGCAGACGATATATTACTAATGGCGCAAACTAAAAGAGCACTACAAGAAATATTTATAGATCTTGAAGAGATGGCAGTGCAATATGGCCTCAAAATCAACTATCAGAAAACAAAATATATGAAATGCAAAGTAGGCGGCCATAAAACAGAAGATATCATAATCGATCAAATTCCATATCAGGAAGTCAGAAGTTTTACATATCTTGGCTCTAAAATAAATGGAACTAATACTATTGAAGGAGAAATAAGAGAATGTATAGCAGCTGGAAATAGAGCATACTTTGCCAATATAAATTTATTTAGAAATAGGCTCTTATCAAAAAATGCTAAGTTGAGGTTATATGAAGCAATCATCAGACCAATAGTAACGTATGCATCTGAAACCTGGGTTCTGAAGGAGAAAGATATGCAAAGACTGTTGATTTTCGAAAGGAGAATTATGAGAAGAATTTATGTACCAATAAGGAACATGGATGATTCCTGGAGAAGCAGGTATAACTATGAAATTAACAAACTTATCAAGTCCAAAACAATCGTAAGACATATCAAAGCCCTAAGGTTAAGCTGGTTTGGTCATCTTTATCGAATGAATGACAACAAAGTAGATTATGGCCGTTTTTAGCGAAGGCCAGCTTAAGGGTACTCTAATTAAGTTAATAACAATGTACAGTACTTTAAATTTAAGAAATTTGACACTCTAAAGAAATTTTAATTGCTATTCTGTTGATATTTAGCTTTGTTGACTAAAGACTTTGCTGACCACTGGTGCAGGGTGAAGGAGTTGCCGTAGAGAGTTTGCACTAATTAGCAATTGAAGAAGACATTTCTTTCCCTTGATGAACCTTAGATACTTCAACTACCTTTCAATAATCTCTATCTTGTGCAAACACCTTCCAGTTCCTGTATGATGTAAAAACACATTTTTCTCATATGTCAAACAATTTTGAGTTACTGTGAACAGTTAAATGAAGTTACTGTATAGGCCCTATTACTGCAGCCACTTTACCACTGTAGCAATCATTCTCCCAGTTTCAATTATAAAGCTGAAATTTTTAGTGATAGGTGTCAGTTTCAATTTGTGGTAACACAACTAAATTAAGCAATGACAATGTTCAGTTTTTGGCTAAACTATAGATAGTAACTCAAAAGTAAATACACCTGTGATCTATTTGACTGTAGCTTATAAGCCTTACTGAACTTACTCACAAGATAATAAATGGCACCTTATAGCAGATTACATCATTTTATTTTGCACTACACTGTTGTGAAATAGACATGGCTACTTTATGTGCACCAATAAAGAACATATGTTCCTTAAACGTTTATCTATAGTTTAAAGGTGTGTCAGGTGCTGAAATTCATAGAACAACTTTTAGGCAATGTCAAGCTGCAGCATTGTGTTTACCACTAGATTGTAAAGTTTTAAAGTGCTCAAACAAGCATGAACAATGGGGTAAGAGGCACTTTTCGATAATAGTGACTACTGATGAAGTGGCAAACCATATTGCCTATGAGTTGTAGATCTGCATATGAAATTATCCGTAGCTGGGTCAAATTTAATGAAGTCTGTGCAAGGTGGTTCTCTAAACAACTCACTGAAGAGATTATATGGATATCATTATGCTAATGAAGGTGATACTTTTTAGAAAAGTATTAGCACTGTTGCTTCAAACCAAAGAACAAATGCTAGATACACAGGTGAAGGAAGTGGTGCAACCATGGCTCCTTGTCCAAAAGCAAATCCTTTCTCAAGGTATCTTAAAACTTGCGGAAGTGTATCAAAAAGCAGCTGACTATGTTAAAAAATGGTGGCTTTGTAAGTTTTTTAATATTTTTTAAATAGAAAGGTGTATTTCTTCAAATGTTTCTCAGTTAATTCATTGTGACCAATTACTAATGTTCCAATATATCTTTGCTCTAATGATTGAAAACCAGTGTAGTCCTCACGTTTAAAAACAACAGTTTTTGATATCACTCGATAACGATGACAGTGAACATCATCGAAACATTGTGGCCAATGCCTGCTCTCACCCGGTCGGAAACCTAAGAGTTCCTGATGCAACAAATACACCAGGAAAACCTGCGATCTTTGCCAATAGTTTATTGTTCTAAATTACAAGCTTTTGACCATAAGGTCATTATCAGGCTGAAATACAATAACAACATACTTAATGTACACATACATACATCTGTCTCAAAAAACAATGTTAATAACAAATACATGATCTCAAAAAGTAGGGCGTTAAAAGTACCTGTTCATGTGCCAATAGTGGCTAAACCAAACGTCAAGATCATGAAGTTAAATTACTCCTCAACACACTGATCATGCAAAGTAATTATCCTTCAGCATTCTTCCCATTCCCTCCATGATCATTTAATACAAGTTATTACTTTGCTCTAATTTTAATAATTGATTTAATAATGCTTGTAAATTTAGATCCATTAAGAATACCTGTGGAAAACTTGATCCATTTCAACACTGAATTAATTTGAGTGTAATAAACACAAATTACCCTGTTTGAGATCTGAAAGTGTATCCACAAGCACATCACACTGCAGACTTTCCCATTCATCCTTTCCGGCAAGTCCATGCTGCTTGGCCAGATACCGAGCAATCGCATTGGATTGGGCCACTAATTTACCATCAATCTCAAGAACAGGGACCATACCAAAAGGCATTTCTGAAAATAGCACAGTTTTATTAATTACAAAAATTAGCATTTTAAATAGTTACTATAATGACTACTCTTTCGGAATTTGTGAGTCAACATCTGTACAAGTCAGTTGACAATTGTTTTAAATATTATAAATTCTGTAGTAGAAGATATAAAGCTATAATTGTAAATAAATTGAAGGAACTCAAAGATTTGAAGTTTATGTAGACTAGTATATATGGTGATGTTCATTAAAACTTTTAACTCTGAAAATTGATTAATTTGTCTATCAAATGAAAAATGGAATTATTTGTATGTTCCACATAAAATATTAAAACTATGTAGGAATTTAAACCAATATTTGTACACATGTCATGATCCAGGAACAAACACCTCTAGGAAAGTCAATGACATGAAAATAGTTGAAAATAATTAAAAACAACCCAGGTTGGTGTAATATCTAGGATTGTGAGGGTCGCTGAATTCATTGTTGACATTCACTATGATGATTAAGTTCAAGTTGAACCGTCATCATTATAGTAGCAGAGGTGGCCGTTGAGAATACTAGAAATAGTCCTAAGTAGTCAATACTAGTGTCAAATCCAATGTTTTCGTCGCCGCAGAGAAAAAGTGCCCATGCTAAGTGCCTTCAACATGAGTTCGGGAGGAGGAGTGGTTAATTATAAAATGTCCAAAACTATATAGTTTTCTTTTTGTCGAATTACGAGATTTGAGATTCGCTGAGTTGGTGCTGGTGACATTCAATTTGCTAGGGTGGGGATTGAGAAGTCTAGAATGACCCATATTAGTAGTTATCGCACCCCTCATGATCTCGACAATCAGGTGCTGCTCCTTAGTGAAAAACGGTTCAAATAGTGTCTTACGACACCCTGACAATCCAGTGAGAGCGCTGGTTAGATGAGCAGTTGCGTTTAGCTTGTGTAAATTTTTTATTGTTGAGCAAACCTTAAGTTTTTGACGTCTTCATCACACACTGATGAATCTTCTTAAAGGTAAGCGATAATCTTAATCATTATAACGTAATTACAGCCATACGATCATGCAGTTTAAGTAGATATAGCTGTAATGTTCTATCTATTGTTAGTTTACTCGGTAGAGTCAGCCATATTGGAAAGTCATAAATATAGCCTGTGCGATATTACGCACACTGTTCTATTTTATTTATTTTAAACACTTGTTTGCTTTATTGGGGGCCTGCAACGTCGGATTAATTGTTGCAGATGCCACAAAAGAAGAGAAAGCAGTGGACCGAGGAAAATATAAGGAGTGCTATAACTGATGTGTGGAATAAGGTTATGAGTCTGGGACGTGCACCCAAACATCTTTACGTTCCCAAATCAACGCTGAAAGATAAAGTTAATTCTGGAGAACTCTACATAAATAAATTAGTACAACTAAACTTGGTAGGGAGTCTTTTCCTGACGGTGAGCTGGAGCAATCCCTTGTAAAATACTGTTTGGATATGGAGGCCTTATTTTATGGATTGAAGGTTAAGGGTTGCAAACAAATGGCATTCCAAGCTAGAAAGTTTCCATACGGATATAAGGCCTGAATGATAAAAAGGTTGAAGTTAATGAAAGAGGACGACCAAGTTGCTCAGTAAAAGTTCTGGCAAGTACTCCATTCAAGTAAAACTTGGCGAAGATCTTACAAAGAATGAAATTAATATTTTTTTTTGCCAAAACATCAAACAAAAATAATAGATTTGACGTTAAACAAGAAAAGAAGCAAAACACTACGCATAAGAAGGAGAGAATATTGGAATGAAGAAAAGGAAAATGAGACGTGAGCTATTATCGGAGTCATTCTCAGAAGAAGATCTTGACCAAGCGTTGACAGATAATTTTGCATAACCTATGATTGTATATACTTCATGTTAATTAATCTATTGACGTTGTCTATAGCTGTACTGGCCTAATGACAGTAAAATATAATCATTATTATTAGTGCCTACTGATGGCGAAGTCAGCGAAAACAAATGCGAGTGTCCTTTCTGTAACCAGCTTTACTAAACTGACAAACGTGGAGAAAAATAGATAATTTGTTCTGAACGTTGCATTTGGTGTCACGAACAATGTTATAGAGCGACTAATTATAAAACCTATATTTATGATTTCTGTTTGAACAGATAATTTCTATTGGCATGTAAACTATAACTTCTCTTCTCTGAAATAATATCACAATGACACGGAATTGAATTTGTTGTAAAATGTAATAGTAAATAGCTATCTTTAAATTATTTTGCCTGCCAAATTCTTTTTTATGATTATTGGAAATAGTATTCATAATATCGCACAGGGCGATATTAAGTAAACATTATTCGGAGCTTTCTAAATATACTTATTGTAGTTTTACATGTTTAAAATATTTTATTCTTTAAGGTATTATATTGATTTTTAGGTATGACACAGCACTAATAAATCCTGTAAATCACGTGAAAGTATTAAGTTAACTTGAAAAATAACACAAATATATAAAATTTTAAATAAGGGTACGATATTAGGCTCATTATCTCTAACACCACCTCCGTTTAACATCTAATTGTAATAGTTTCAATTGCATTGAATCACATCTTGTCGAATTTGAAAAATGTGAATGATTAAATAAAAAATTACCTTGTCCGTTAAGACTTGGAAGTCTGAATTCTACCATACTAATATAATGTGATTGAAACTGAAGCGTGGCTTACTTGACTTGAACACGGGCCATTTTTCTTTGGGAATCCTCTCGTCGATGTAGTCGACTCCAGCGTGAGCGAATATAAAGCGAATGTGTTCCGCTTTACCACGAGCGTTAAAATAAATCAGTTTATATGATGGAGCCATTGTTCCTGAAACAGAAGTAATAAAGTCGAACATTAAAATTTATCATAAAATCGTGTAGGGTCTACATGGAGAATGCCGCCATCTTAAAGAAATTTAATTTTTTTTTCACTATCAAAAAATGTGTTTACATACTTGGTAAATATATTGAATATTGTATACAACCTTAAGTATTTTTATAAATTTTATCGTTACAGGAAACCATAAATTTTCAATTTCTAAACCTTGGCACAGTGGCGGGATTACCCAGGGTACCGGGGTGATGACCACGGTCCATTTAACTATATACTAAGAAGGAACAGTGAAATATTAAAAGTAACAAATTAATATAAACCAATTCATTTGAATATAAAAATTTAATGAATGAAAACTGCTGTTTTTAAAGTATTTTTTGATATCTAATTAATCTGAATAAGTCAGTTACAATGTAGAAAAAGCCCAAATATAATTGTCTGGTGATCCCACTTCGCTGAATTCAGAATGCACTTGCCATTAGATTTATTTTCAGAAGATTTTCCACAAAGCTTTACCGCTGATTTTCTTATAGTTTGTGTCTATTTTAACGCCTTTTCCTCCCTTTTAGCCACAATGTCTTCCAAAACAATCTTCATTGCAATGCCTGTTAAAATTGAAGAGTGTCTTTTCATCTTGGAATTTTGTTCCACCTTTACTGAAGCGATCTGTGGAATCAATTGAAGAAACATTCTTTCAGTCTTCGAATCCCGAACTTTTCCTTTTGAGGAACAAGGTACACCTAGGAATCCATCTTCAGAGTTAATTACAACTTCTCTGGCCGAAGGCCTTTACGTTGAATGGTATCTTCAGCTATGGTTGGCCACCATGGCGGCATTGAGATATTGAGAATGTCTAGAGACGCATGACCCTAAAACACAACATCGCCTAATTTCCTACATGCAACTTTCAATATCCAATGAATTCTGTATGTAACGGCCAAAGCCCCAAGATCAGCCACTTTGCACATTCGTATTTTGGTTGACTGATGTGGTTAATGTCCAATGTGTTTCAAATAACCAGTGTTAATGCTACTTTGGTCGGCCATATTGCGAAGAAAGGCTGGATTCAATTATTCTACAATTTATATTGAAGTTAAAAAAATTTAAAATAAAGGTGTTTCTTTATTTCCCTAATTAATAATTAAAATTTATAATTATATTATTTTTTGATTGGGAATAGGATTCTGCTACTACGGCAGAATAATAACTAGGGATGATAGATAGCACAGGCAAGAAAGGCTTTCGCAAAAAAAAGAATTAATTTCGGCTAATGTAAGTATGAATATTAGGAAATCATTGCTAAAAATTTTTGTATGAAATATGGCGTTACATGGACGAGAAACGTGGATGGTAGGAGTTACAGAAAGGAAAGGATTAGAAGCTTTCGAAATGTGGTGCTATAGGAGAATGCTGAATATCGGATGAGTGGATAGAATAACTAACCACGAAGTTCTAAGCAAAATAGGGGAATAGAGAACAATATGGAGGACTTTGACCAAAGGAAGGGATTAAATTAATAGGCCACGTTTTGAGACGTGAGGATCTGGTAAAATTAGCATTTGAAGGAATTGTGTGGGGTAAGAACAAAAGAGGGAGACCACAGACGGAAAAAGCTAAGCAGATGTGGTAGTTATGCAGAAGTGAAAAGCCTTGCCCAGGATAGGTTAGCTTGGAGGCTTGCATCAGATCAGTTTCAGGACTGAATACCACAACAACCCCAACAACAATGCTATCAAAGGTGAGTTACCATTTAAAGGATCACCTTCATGTCACCCCAAAAATATAAGTTTTAAGTAGTATCAAAAATAGCAGTAATCAGAAAGTCCGAAATCAATTATTTAATTACCTATTTACTTTTTTAATACTTGACAACAGAACAAGTTTCATCCCCTATTTTGGGACGTCTTCAAGTAATGAGAGAAGAAATTAATTTTTTAAATAATTTATTCTTAAAATTTACGATCTTTTTTGTGTTTTTAGAATGTAAAAGTCACGTCGAAGAAGTTTAGTCTGAATATAAGAAATTTAATATTTTTTTTTCTGAACTGCTTGAAGAAATTCTAAAATAATGATGAAACATTGCAATTTGTATTAAACAAATAAGTAATATAATATTATAAGCATCCCTGCTATTGAGAAAAAACACATTTTATAAGGCTAATTTCCTGTAAGGGGACACTCATACATTTCACCTGTTTCACCTGTTTCAAATTTTTACAAGTGCAGAACTGCCTCTGTTCTAATTGAACAATAAGCAATATGATATTTATAATAAGCGATATGATGAATGTGCTATTCTATATCTACTAAATATTAATATGATAACCCTATAACCAAAATTTAATTGAGGCAGTCTTCCTATTTGTTATGCTATATAGAAATAAATTTATTTTCTATAGTGAATAACATTTGGCGAATGAACGGAGGTGAAGCCTAGGAGGCCGTTTTAGTGAAAAGAAGCACTCATATCAAGTGGAAGGTCGATATGTCAGAATCGTGGAACCGCTCGCTGCAGAGAACTTTAATGCAGTGAAGAGCCTATTACTGCCAAACATCTAAACCCTCTTCCCATACACGAGACTACATTAAGCACGATGTTGACTCTCATAACAAAGATTTACGGCTTCTTATTTACCGTATCAATCATTGAACTAACGAGACCCTTTAGCCCTCACACATATTCTATTGTATACTTTATGTATTGACTAAAATGTGGTATAAACGTGTGAGGGACAATTGACAATGATAAGCTCGTGATGATAAAGGGAAAGGTTAATGTTATTAATAATATTTCGAATGGATAGTATAAAATAAAGTAGATAACGTACTAGCATACTTATTACAAGCAGTATTAAACTATTAACAACTTCGCTTTTCAGGATAAAATTACTCCCTTGTGAATGATTGCTGTAAATACATCGTAAAACATCATATAATTGATGTAATTCACAAAATAAGTTTAACGGGCTAACATGGTGCTTGGAGACTGAGAGGAAGACAAAATGCAAGGGGAGATGATGGTCGCTGCTAACGAACAAACTTTTACTTTGGTTGCTACTAGCACGGTCGCTGCAAGCAAAAAAACTTTAAAACTAAATGGTTGCAGGATCATATTTTCCTCCAGTGATTATATAGGGTAATTGTTCATCAAATGAAAAGTTTAACAGTTTTAATAATAAAAATTCTAGAGTTCATAGAATAGTGACAACTGTGAAGAAAAACAGAGGAGCTGAAGGACGGTGATGTGACATTTAAGTAAATTGTTAAAGAAATATTCCCAAAACTAACAATAAAAACAAAACTACAAACGCGTGCACTTTTCTCGCATAATATTTCATTGTGTAATCGTTGGTATTGTTGACAGTTTATAATAACGAATAATCTTGTTACTGTATATTAAATCAAATAATAATAATTTACAAAAACAATGCATCATAAATTTAATTAAAATTATTTGACACTGACGGTCTCAGAGAAGCTAGATAGGGTGGGGGCTGTACCACTTTGGGCCCAGAGGCAATCAGGATGTGACACGCACCACGCTGGAAAGAGATCTAGAATAACAAAGACGAGAAAAATAGATGACGGCACTTCACTTGAGAAAGGGGGCAGAGTCCGCCATCGAAACGTCGTCGCATAAGCATTCTTCGACCCTAGTGTAGACCCGGAGTACGACTTATCCAGCGTATATCCCGGGAAAAGCTTCGATCGTTAATGACAATATTGATGGGGATAGAAGTAAATAAACGTCATGAAAATAAATTAATAAGTAACCACAGACAAAAACGAAAATTAATAAGTGATCACAGGTATAAACAATAATTTGGATTTCGTTGACGAATTTAACGGAATTTTTGATAGGGTTCGTCATTGCGACATTCGATAAAGTAAATTCTATATCAATGTAGCTCTGCTGTGTTAGAGACTGCCAATGGGTGATAGATTTTCTGGCAGAGCCAGATCAGTAATAAATACAGAAGCTGATTATAAGAAACCGGCTGGTTTAAATAAGAATTAACATGAAAAAATAAATTTAGGGCATCGTCATAATGAAATTCTTAACTAGTTTATTCAATGGGAATATTGCAATACCGACGCCGAACATATTCGAGATCAGTCTTGAAGCAACATGTTCCCACAGCAGTAAAATACGGATAACTGAGATGATAAATTGAAGGATTGTGTAACAAAGTATGTAACGTGTCATTCTGGGGAAACCGAAGAGATTTATGCGGATAAGGCCGTGAGAAGTTGGGCTACAGTTGTAAATGTAGTGCAACAAGCATAATAAAACTACTACAAGAGATTGGTCGATGAAAAAAATGTTTCCTGAACTGCAATCCACTTCATCATATGCAACTGTAATGATCAAACAGAAGAGTATGTGTAATTTTCCATTATTATGTGAAAGGGAGTCGGGAGTTTGAAAGAAGTTACAGACAGGTTAATAAAACCCAGACATTTAGGCGCCTATTTGTAAATAATGACGCTGTGAAATGCCTTCAACAACTTGACTGTGGAGAATGTCGAGTACTTTCCCAACTATCGGTGGATAAATGCCCCGCGACGCAGATAGTTTTCATTGAGAAGGAAATCGTCCCCCCCACAATACTTCGATGGAAATAATATATTTGAGTGAGGACAAGTTTTTAAAAAGGATATTTGGAGAGAGTGGCGCCTGAGTGCAGGAATGAGAATAAGAAGTTTTTTCGAAAATTGCCATGTTGGTCCTGACTTGGATAATCTAGGCAGGTATACTCTTAGTCTTAGTGTCCCTCAGAAGATTTAACTGAGAAAAGTGCTTATTTACAACACGGAAGTGCAGTGAAATCTTTGAGATTTTTCTGCCTGTGCGAAAATCTGAACGCCGAGGAAAAGAAATTGCGATGCTTGTTGACTAACGACATCTTGAAACAACACAGACAGAAATCGGTATTATAAAACTATGAAATCGTCCTGTATGTAACTTTTTTTACAGTTTATTTATTCTGCCAATACAGAGTTATAAATTCTATTTTTTTTACATCTGTTTTTATGAGAAGGCCCTAAATCAGTGCGACACTAGGGTCAATGTCTAACTACTATACATAATGGATATAATTATATACATATACTTCAGTTTTTAAGAAATTAAATATTATAATTATTTTTATTGTAAAATATTATTGAACCTTTATAATGAACAATTATCCTAAAATGAAATTAAATGTATTCTACATTTAACAGTTTTACATATATATTACAGTCTATGGAAGTGGAAATACTTCAAATGAAGCTCAGTAAAGCATATAGTTGATATCCGTCTGGATATCGGGAGGTCCTGGGTTCGAGTTCCTAGTCTGGTTGACATTTTTCTATTCTTGTCTTTCTTCAAAAATCATATATATTACAATTTGCTCAATTTTAATCACAAACACTATATATATACAATAATTATAATTTCTAACAACTAAATCCAAGAGCTCTATACTAAGGGGCGTTTAAACGGACCTTCTCATAGAGCAGAATATTTATCACTAATTCTACTCGGAGCTGGCATTACCAGGAAATCGGCAAAATATTACAAACAGTGGTATTTGCCGCGTCGTCTCAGCTTGCTTGGACTTCCAGCAGCCGCTTCCTCGTTGCTCCGACTGGATCAAGCTTCACTGCCGTTGTTAATGTCCGTGGTCAGGACAGTTTCCAATCTCTAACTGTCTAATCTTAACCTCCGGTCATAACCTCCACGTCCTTAATCATAAAACCATCATTTACTTAATGTTCAAAATTCGTTTCTACTGTTTTTTTAAATAATTTTTCCCCACTGCCTTATTTCGTATTACGTCGGTGGCGGGCCTCGATATTGTCCGATCAAAATTTATGTCCTCTTTGGGAGGAACCGTTTGCACCGACGATTTTGGGGAAAAACACCAACCTCCTTACCACCCGATGTCACCAAATTTCACGGGACGTTGGGAAAACCCCAGTAGCGCCTTTGTGTCTGACTTTTATTAACCCTGTCTGCAACCCCTTTCCTAGCTTGCCTTCGATTCCGTACCGCCAAATTCCGAGTAGATGTGTTTTATTGATGCAAGTTGGTGATTGAGGGACAATGAGTTTATAATGTGAATTTAGGAGAATAATAAAAGCAACAGAGTCACTTCTTTTAAAGCTCCTGAGGCGGATTCAATTTGTTACGTGACCAGCAACGCGGCCGGGATTCAACGCTGGAGCGGACTGAGGGTAGGACGAATTAAAAGACGATTCAATGAATACATAAAAAATCTCTTACAAATTAGTGTTTCAAATTCCTTGTCAGACTAACAGTACGTGACAAAAATATTTAAATATAGGCCAGCAAGTAGTGAAACAGAATAAATAATAACTGATGAAAAGCGGGATTGCACATAGGAACGGTACGATTCTAAAGATTCATGCTGAATTTTCCACGAACCTAAGTGAGGTTTAGTGACTAAAGAAACATTGTACCGTTAAAAATCCGTTACAAATGATAAAAGAATGGTTAAGATAAATTGAGTGGGAGTCATTATGATGTGTACTAATTTTGAGAAAACTATAACAATCACGGAAATAACCTTTCTTTCAGTTATTGTAGGAACATTTCCAGCGACTGAGTGAGCTGTGATTGGGTTGCGTAGGTGTGAGATGAAAGCACGTACTTGTAACGAGCGAGCGACCTGTTCGTACTAGGAACCGCCTGTCACGCCCCATCTATCAAAGAATCGCTAAAATACCAACAAAGCTGCCTGCTGCAGGCAATTTCTGGACAAAAAAACTCGTACAAGCACCCGGTTACACTAAATTTACTCGAAAATTAGTGCGCGTAGAAACAACTTACTCGTGTACTGTTTGCTACCGGGAGTTAATAAGCGAGAAGGAAATTAGTATGAATCTGAAACGTGAGCTGAATATTAAAATGCACCGGATACACTTGGAAAGTGGAATATAAATGGTAACGCTAACAACAAACTGGAGGTTTCCAATTAGTTGCATCACGAACAAATGCTCGAGGGTATGAAGCGCAAAAATGTAATAAAAAGCCCTGGAAGAAGAGAGGAGCAACTGTTTGAAACGTACCAAGGGCCTTTTCAGACGATCTCCATCCGCGAATTATGCTGCCAATTTCCTGTGCTATGGAAATTCTAAACCTTTATTTATTGTGTTTATAAATTTTACCATTTACAACCGTTTCGTTCAAGTTATATTTTAAAATATAAAAAGGAGAAATAAACCAATATGCTGCCTTTTCAGTTTTCAGTTGGAATCTATACGAAATATATATCAGCTTAATTTTTCAAATAATTTGTAACAATCTTGAAGTGTAATGACAAACTGTTTGGAAGATTTATGGATGATGAATAGCGTGAACATCAGAACTCATGCTCATTCTCGTGTTAGCATTTCGACGGCACTCAACAATATCACAATCGGGAGGAAATAACTCTTCAGAAGAACAAAACCACGAAGCACGAGATGAAAAGATTAAGGTTTTATTTATTGACTCAGTCATATAAAAGAAAAACATGACACGTATTTTTACATACATAACAAACATTGACTTTGATAACACGATTAGAGAACTTTTTGAAGTCGCAAATAAGTTTAAAATCTATATACTCACGCAAATTGAATACATTATTACGACTTTACTTGGGCCAGTGCATGATCACTGGGTGGTGGGAGGCGGGGGTGGTCTTTGTAATCTAATAATTTTGTGTATTGTTAACCTGAAGAGGGTCCAGATCAGGACCGGAACATGTAGTTGTATTAAATTATTGCTGGTTCTGTTTCATTAATTTTTATCTTTTTTTGGCCTCATTGAAACATTTATTTAAAGTACCTATGGATATCGAAGTCATAGTGATAAGAATTTACAGATACACACATGAAGATCAGCGTTAAAATTCTTATTTTTGCTATGTTGCGCAAGTCTAATACAAAAAAGTAATATTAAATTCTAGTGCTATATTTTTAAGTCTGCAGTTCACCAAAAACTGTAAATATTTAAAGTCTTGAAATCATATTTATTATCGCAACCAGAAAATTATTCTCCAAACTAATGATAACATTATTTTTTGAAAAATTCTCAATTGAAACCTATTTGCGGTTTCTCCACTATGTACAAATAATTTTAAAAATAGAAAAAGACAGAATCTACTACGACTAACTTCTCTGGACTGTTTAAAACCCTGTACAAGCAATTTCGTGAACTTAAGACCCGAGTGTATATACAGGGAGCCAAACTGATAAATTTTATGAAACATCAAGCATATGGTAAAGTCGTTACGCAACGATTCAAAATTCTTGTGGATGTTTTCTATAAAAGCTGTATTAAATATTTATTTTTCTGGAAATATAGTTTTAGAAAACTTATAAGTTTCAATGGATTTATTTTAACCAATAACTAACTTATTTGGAAGTAAATTTAAGAATCTCTAATTTCAATAAACAGATCTTTTCGAAAAAAATAAAATTACTGCTGATGAACTTGTTCATGGCATAGATACGATAGAATGATAGATAATACTAAAGAATTGACTAAATTAAAGCCTTGAAAGGATATCACAAAACTGGATTGAATTGTTCAAGATTTTACGGTCCACTCACAATGAATGTGGAAATTTGATTAAATAAAACGAGAGTGTATTTTGTTAACCTGGGACATCGACAGTAGTAGAAAGAACATTTTCTATTCTCAATCATAACTGAACGATCAAAATTTTTGACTGTTGACTATATTCCTTAATGTTTCATCATTACGATGTAGATGTTGCTTTTAAATCAATTAATAATTTAAATTTCGTTCAAAATATTAAAGACAAAATTAACTTTCTGGAAATACATAATGTTATCTACAAAATTAATTGTTTGGATTGTAACTCATTTAATATTGGACAAACTAAAAGAGTTTTTAAAACTCGCATTAAGGAACATAAAAACAACATCAAATTAGACATTCAAAAGTACAAAGTTATGTCCAAACACATACATGTTAATAAAAATTTTTATTGGTCAAATGTGAAAATTTTAGACGAAGAAAATAATTACTTCTCGAGAATTATGAGTGAAATATTGTATATCAGGTGCAACCCTCATGCAATCAATGTTAAAAATTACACGAATAATTTGAACAAAATTTACGATACTTTTTTGTTCTAGTAGTTGAACGCTTTAATATTTATTTAATATTGTTAAAATTTAACTCCCGAAAGCACTACATAATTTCGGGCGTAACCGTCGCTGGTCCATGCGCGTCATTAAATTCTTCACATGTAAATTCAATCATCTTTTCGGCTAAGGGAGACTAGGAGTAAGTAGGATGTATTTCTAAATTTGTAAGTTTTTAATCATGTTTTTTTTAATATATAAATTAAAAATTGTAACATAGAACTTATACTTATTTTATTATAATATTATGTTTGTAATAAACCTGAGGAAGTCTCAAATTGAGATGGAACGTCGCTTTTGTGATATACTTCATGCCGTCTTTTTATTTATCATTAAATATATTACATACACACTGTTGGCCAAATAAATAGTAACCCAGCGGCCACATTCCGAATCAAATTATTTGTAGGATTACCATAATTTTAGGAAACAAATTAAGGCCAATATACTTTAGGCCGTTCCCTCCTCAAAACGGCAATGAAAAAAAATTATATAAAATACATATTTATAGTTTTTCTAAATTTATTTATTCTGTTACAAAAGTAAATTCACCAGAAAAATAAATATTTTTTATCTTTTGATGTTCATATATTTCGTCATACTTGACTTATTTTAACAACGAAACGCTGTTATTAAGTTTTTTTGTAAAAATATCTATAATTCAAACAGGAACAGTCATAATATTTGGTCGTTCAGATATGATTGAGAATGGAAAATGTTCTTTCTACTACTGTCCATATAAATTTTTAAGTCATAAAAGTTTGTTGAATATATTTAATAATTTTCAGATGATTTTAAATATGGCTTCAGAACAACTCTTAGAAATTACTTTAAAGCTTCACAATAATTAGTATTTTTTTAAAATTCGCAAATAATTATGTTATGTATACTCTAACACAAATATTGATTTGGGGCGCGGCAGGGGGTAGACGGGATTGATGAGCCATTAACTTGTCCTGAGATTATTTAGCCTAGTGCCAGTCTTCCTTGGGCGTTTCCTTTTCTTGTAAAGCAACAGGAGCCACACCCTCGTATTTTTCCAACAGAATCACTTATATTATTGTTGTGATGCTTTAGAGGTCCTCTGTCAGGCTTTCCTCGATATTTAATCGGGAAAATTCCTATTACGATACTCATATTTATAAAGTAGCACTCAGTTTACATTTTGTGTAAGTTTATTCTTTTTCCATTAAAATAGAGTTGTTATTTACAAACTATTTTTTCATCTCTTTTCTTGTCTAAATTTTGGGTTTCTTGTCACATGAATACAGCTTATTAAAATCAACTCAATATTCATATATCTTCAATGAAGACAACTTTTTGTTATCAGCAAGTGTTAATATAATTTTAAATATTACTACAAGGTTGTCTGCTCTTCATACGAGGATTAAGCTTCTTAGAAGGAAGGAAAACGGCTAGATGAGAACTCTAACCGGGAAACAGACGTACGCTACTGACAAGTACGTAATAAACTCCGAGGAAAACTGGAGTGCGAGGCTTTTTAAAACGTTTGTGAGGAGTCAATACTTCGACAGCTGACATATACGCATTCTGTCATCATTTTCTACCTCGCTACCGGGCTGAATGGCCTGAATTGCAGACGTCTTAAAGAATGCGTCAAATCACACAGGCAAATGACCTCCCCGATAACGACGATTCGTTACAATGGTATTTGATATATGCGACGACCACGTTCCATAAAAAAATTGACTTAGATTCAAGGTGGCCAATTTTAAGATGGCGCCCATTTTCGGTACATACCACCTCACCCATACCTAACTGGAATATTCAGGTTTCCCAATTCCTGCAGAGTTTTTGAAATAACAGGGTGTACTGTGACTTTTGACTCTCCTTGAGGCCCAAATTTGGGTCAAAACTTTATATCTTTTTTTTTATAAATTCATCAAATGTAATTCTCGAATTAATTGTAATAAATCAAATTCTTCTGATTTTATTGGCCGATAAATTTATTTTACTTATACTTAACGTCGGATAATTATTAATTTTATATCATCTGGTATACCAATAGCTTCAAAGAAAGCCCGTTAAGCCGTTTTTCTGTTCATGCAGCTCAAATTAGTTTTTAAAAATTAATAAAAACACCTTTCTTACTGTTATTAATGATGACGAAAAACTTTTCTTTCAATTCGGCCCTACTGTTGAAAAAGAAAATGAATTCAGCATGACACACAAATAGAAATATATATGGCCACTATTTCGGATGAAGTGATAAATGAAACGTTAATGTAAAATAAAATTTATATTTATCTGACAATTAATAAAGTATATAAGCCAAAAATGGCAGTATCGGTTTAGACTTGAGTTGAGGATAGTATATGCAATATATAATTTTTTTTAAATTTCTTTATTCCATAAAACATGTTTGATTTGGAACTTGTTACTTAAATTTATTACACTTATTAGAATCCAAATAATTTATGTATTCTGTAAATTTAATAAATTATGTTCTCCATTGATGAGATTAAGTTCAAAAGTTGGGGCGAAACGTCGTGTCTGTATTTGGTGTTTATACTTTCACTGTAAATCAACTTAACTAAGTTTCTGACTAATGAATTTATAATGAAAAATTAAAATTAATGATTTCTAAGCTGTGTTCAGACAGCACAATTATTGCATTTATAAAGATTGTTAAGTAATTGAAATATAAAGACAAAGAAATTATGAGTCACAATAAGTTGAGTCGTGCACAAAGTACAAAAATGACAAATAAAGTCCAAGTTGTTGTTTGTTTACTTATTTTCAATTAGTTGTATCCGGAAGAAAATGAGTTTTCCAAAAACGGCAAATTCCATTATATTTGAATTGAACAATTGCAATTTCAAATTATTGAATTTCAGGTTTTGATCTTCCGTTACACAAGACACAGAACTCCAGTAAACTGAAGAGAAAAGTGTTCAACACAATAAAATCAAATCGTTATGAGGTTTCAAATTGTTGCAGTATCTTAAAGAAACTTTCTTACGTATTATATGTTATATATACGGACATTCAATCCATTCAAATCTTATTAATATGGTTGTCTTTGTTTCGTAATAGCAGAACTTCTAATTACTTCTTTAATTGAAGTATTTCACCTATTTTTTTTTGAGAAGATGATCTATTGTATAGTTAAGTGGATTTTAATGTAATGTTGATAAAAACAGTTCTTTGTATTTTTTCATTCAAGTATCAAAAATTATAATCCAAACTCTATGTAAATATTGTTTAAAATTCAATCAAAAATCGTAATTTCAGCTCGTATTCAGGCAGTGATAATTATTTATAAGAAAGGTTAGCATGAGTTTGCAGGAACCCTTACAAATTTGGTGAGTTGTGGCCTGTGTTAAATTCTTAATAGGAACGGAAAGGCATGTCGTCTTTAACGCGACGAGTGTTTGCTCCAGTTCCCATTGGAGCACCTCTTCACTCTGCACAAACACCATGCCCCTGGCTCTAACAGCGACAGTAAGGAAACCTAATATCTACTCCCCATAATACAGGTGTTTTACGAATCATCATTTCTCATTAAAACAAATGGCATAATTTGATTTTCCAAGAACAAGTGTATAATAAAAGCCATACATTATGTGAATCTATGAACACAAATCAACGTTTTGTTTTTTTGTTTTGGGTTAACAGGCTACATAAGGGTGATCCGGAAACAGGCAACTCCCCTTCAATAGCATGGGAAGGGAATTGGAAATGGGGGATACGGAAGGTAGCCAAGTAGCCAAGAATTGACTAGAACACCCGGGCTATAGTTTAAGGATCCTACCCGGTGTTACACGTAAAGAGATGCAGGGAAAACCCTAGAAAACCTGCATCGGGTAGGTCGGGCATTGGGTACTATTCTCACGCCCTTCCGAATGACGAGAGACGAGTTTGCTGTGGGGTCGCAGCATTCCCTTTCTCCATGTCTCCACCAGTTTTAGGTGGAAGTTGGCCGACTGATCCAATGGGATCAACAGACAACTCTTGCTTTATGACCAAGGTATTTGACCCCAGTACATATACTTCCTAAAATAGGTGAAGGTGTCTCGGCATATGAGAACTTTGAAAAATAAAACAGAGAGAGAGGGTTACGAGGCATTCTTGACATAGTCAGGTGAGCCCCGGAGTCACTCTGGCGAAAAATTCCTGCGAGAGAAAACTCCCACAGGCACTATCCGTCACACAAATCAACATAATTTTAAAATAAATAAATAACCCACTTATCAAAGTCAGTATTAGGATACCAGATTTGTGGCTCGTTGGTTTATCCCCAGAGTGAAACACGTAATATTAATATGTGAATAATATATTTTTTGTTTAAAATTCAATTTATGAGAAATCGCTTGAATGGGTACGCCTGAGAGAAAGACAGATTAGACTGCAGGCTACCCGTCGTCCAGATAAGAACACCAGTCTATAAAACAATGACATGATTCGTTCGATATGATTAAGGGTGGAAGAAGTGGAAAATCAAGACTTGGAATAGCGCGACAAAATGTTTTAAAAAAGACTTGTAGTGAGAACAGAGAATTTATGAGTTAATGTCAGAGTTTGTTTGGGAGGAATGATAGATTTAATGTAATGAATTTCACCTTGTAAGAACATAGGAAGGTGTGAGAGGCTAATTTATTATTAATTATTATTAAAGTTCCACAGTTGGACGCCAATTGTCATAATTGATGGTGTTTACTTACTTTATTATTAATTAAAGTTATTTTATGTAGTTATTGTGAAAAATATTATTTTGAAGAAGAAACAAATAATAATGAAATAAATTAATTTAAAATCAATGCAGACATTTATTTTATAAGAACAAAATTAAATAATTGAAACTCATAAACCCAGAAGAAACCAATGAATTTACATGAAGTGTTAGAGCAATAATATATTTATGATTCTCACGAATAATAAATTTACATACTGATGAGACTCATTAAAATCAAGAACCAAAAGGGGAACCAAAAGAAGCAAAGCTTTATATGTCATATAGGTCTGGAAATGTGAACTCATTAAATTCAATATCACCGATACCGTAGTAGACTGCAGCTGCATTCTTTAGTGGCGTTTTGTTTCGGTCTGCTTCGGGTTGAAGATTTACAGGCGTTGGCTATGTCGATTCTGCTGAGATCTCCAGAGTTCCACCCAGATCTCAACAGCCGCAGTCTAATGATGTCTTTGCCTAAAACTTCTCTCCACGTCACCTCGTAGATGCGCAAAATTTTCTTGCTCCCTTTTAAAGTAGCCAATCGGCTGCAAAATTAATAGTAATCATTGGCTGGTATTTACATAATGCATCCAATTGGACTATTTTGCTGTCGGTTGAAAACAAGTGCCATTGTATATGTATTTTGCATTAGTTATGCGCCCAACAGCCGTTTCTAATTAGCTACGCGTAGCTTCCGGCTTGACAGGAGAAAATATTTCTTGGATTAGTGACGGATGACACCGAAGTCCGTAAAAGGCCTTTTCTGTCTACTGTGAAGAAAGGTCGGCTTCAATTGTCTGAGGAAGGTAGATTTGTATTATCTGACGTAAGTACTTGGCTTGTTAACTGTACGTTCCTCTAGAAAGGCCACTAACCGAGGTATGGCGTATCGAGTTTCAACGAAGCGCTACAGGATACCTAAGAAATGTAAATATATTCGCGGGTGGCGTATGCCCTTATGACAAAGTCTATGGTACAGTTGAATTATTTGGTATGGAGTTGAGCACGTCACGTTCGTGCCGTGTAGCTTCACTAAGGTATTTCATATGAGAAAACTAAGGTAAATAATATTATTTACTATGGTCAAGTAAATCAGGCGAAGAACTAAAACTTTATTTATTCTAATTCGTTTCGTCCGTATAGTTTAAATGAGTAAATTAGGCAATTAATTTTATCAGCGGAATAAGGGAACATAGACACAACATCAAGCTTACACACGATAAATGATCTATTATTTTTTTAAATGATACAATCATTGGGATGATTACCAAATTTCAGAAAAAGACAGTATATATATATATATATGTATATTTAATATCATATTAATTTCAGATATGTCACGCATTAAACAAAGTACACATTCACTCAATCGAATAATGTTATGTATAAGTTATAATCTTTTTATCAATGATACGTAATCTGCAAACATTAATTCTGTCTCTAAAACTTTCTACCATATCTTTGTTATTTCTGCTTACTTTTATAATATTTGATTATGAGCACTCTTTGTATTTATATATAATTATTATTTGAAATCTTTGTATTTAGAGGCCTGATGAGGCTGAACATTAAATCGGAACAAGTAGCTAAATAAATTAAATTACACGTTCTGTTTCTGCCATTCCTTCTACTCACTAAAACATTATTCTTGCATGCCTGTACGTGAGACCCGTTCTAATAGCCTGTTGACGTCACGAACTTGCATTCGTATTCAACAGAAATATCACCTGCATAACATCGGAACATTCTACAGTACAGCATTAGCATTGCACGCGATTCGCTTCGACTTTTACCATCCGTAGATCAGATTTTTTGTAAATGGGTTAGAGAATTTAACCAGTTGCCAAATGAAACTAGAATTATGAGCTAGTTAGTAAATTTAAGACTGGTTCATATAGATACTGATTTTTATGTAATATAAACATTGAAAATAAATAATTTTCCTAATGTTTAAATTAATCTGACATTTGTAAAATTAGCAAATAAACAAAAAATTAATCACTAACTTCCAATAAAGCTGACCATTTTTGAGTGCGTCCAGTGTAGTTTAAATTTTCCCTTTTAGACTTCTATTTGTTAATTATATTACATATATTTCATCAATTCAAAAAATTTAACACCAGCAATATTTTATGAAGTATCATTTTAACCCGAAAAAGTCCAGAAATAATGGTAGAAACATCGTATCTTATGTGTTGAATAATATTAAAAATTCTGACTTTTTGGCTTTTTTGATGTTTATTTGCTAAATAAATTATGGTTGTTATTATTTCATTTCCCAGAATTCATTTCTTCATCTCTGTATCGCACAATAGACTACCTCTTGTGTAAGTCTGTACCAGCTGAAGTGCCCGTTATTGCTCGGATTCACGTAAATAATAAAGCAGGAATGTAATTACAATCGATTTCTGTTGTCAAATCCAACCTATTTTCAAAAAATCGTTAAAATTGTAGTTATTATTATTTTTTACAGATAGGTTTCATTTTGACTCGTTACCGGTGCTCTGAGAAGAAAAGGTCATATGATAAAAATTCTAGAGAACCAAATTTCAAATAGAATAAATATGTGTCCTCATAATTTCATTAAAATCCTCATTTTTGGATGGGTTCCAAAATTTAGTTTTCTATTGTGCTGTAGCTTGTGGGATTGGTCCACCTTGGAAATAAAGATATAGGTCGTTTCTTCAAGCTGATGACGGACTTTGCTAGAGACGAAAAATCAGGAACAAGCACCTTCAAAAAGTGGAAAAAACATACTTTTGTTGACATTTTCGCTTCTTTTATATACATTCAGTATCGTTGTTAATAAAGTTATTTAATTTAATACTTTTAACTATGATGAATGACACTATTAAAGGAATAATATTTTATGTGAGTTATTCTTGACGCGAAAAATAAAAGTAATTTACGTATATATCGTATCGATGTTCCAAAAAATTTTATTATTTCCCATAGAGTTAGCTCTGCCATCGGTAGGTTAATTACGACGCGAAATATTTGCAATTTAAAAATATATATTACTAGCGAGCTCGTTCACGCCGAAATAATTCTTTTTATTTTGCCCTAGAAACGAAACAACAGGTACAGAATTTTGATAAAGTTGAATTCATTGAATATATAAAAAGTATGGTATCGTCTATTAATGATCGCTCCAGGGTAAACCAGCAATTTGCATGGCAATTCCGAGGATTTATAAATATTTATATAAATATCTTCTGAACTCTTCAAGATATCGTAATGAAACACACGAAAATTTAATTTAATATTCCTGTTTCAATCCCAGAAATTTTAATTGAAATCCGTTAAGCCGTTTCTAAGCACAAACAGATCAAGAGTATAGGGTAGCTGCATTCACTTGGAGATTTTAACGCTCGTATAGAAAAGAAACCTTCACGTGGAATATATAAATATTTTTATGAATATCATTATCTAAATTAAATATGCACAGACAGGGAGACAGATATACCAGACAGACACTTCAATTTTATTTATTGGTATTGATTATAGATCAAGAATATAGGCAACCCGTATTCAAATGTGAGTTCCTATCTTATTGATATTATATTCCCGCAAGTTACCTGTTGTTTCATTGGCTGCCAACTAGTTTCAGTCAGTGACGGTCGAAATAAGTGGAAGACCTACAAGCCTTGACTGACGACTTATTATTTTCTAAGGATTTTAACAATACTCATTGAATGGCTGACAATTGTGTAATACTGTCATTATTACTTTCTAACTTTTCTTAGTTTTATTTAGAGCCGCGCCAACTGCAATGCTCGTTAGCAACTTTCTACAATTTTGGGGTTTACCAGTATTATCACTCACACACACTCATCCATGTCCACGGCAGTAATTGAACCCAGGGTCTATCTGGTGCGAGGCAGAGACGCTTACTAAACAGGAGGCCGGATTTTCTAACCTAAAGAGTCGTTACCAAAGCTTAAATTTTATAAAAGGCGGGAAGCAATCCGTTACAGAAGGACCAGAGATATAAAATACGGAAAATGTGTTCGTGAATGTTACTGGTTGTATATTCCTCTGGGGTGATGTTACGTTTCTACATTTGACGCATGACCTCAACCGAAACTGGCAACAGGAGATTAAAACCGCTGAGACTGATTTACGTAAGTCTGTCCCTTTAGGTGGTCAGACTCTGAGGCCGCAGCAGCTTTCAGTCCCACATTTGAGTTTCTTTTCTCAAAAACAGTTCTCGTCATACTAGCTGACGGGACAGCTTATACAAACCACTGCCTGGCTTGAAACCGGAAAATGTTTATTCAGAAAATTCAACAGGGATTGCAATTATTCTCTAAGCCTCTGTAACCGTTCGATACCGAATTTACTTTTTTCACCTTTATTCTTGAACAGAATAAACTAGCTAAATATGTCAGGAAAATATTTAAATGAAATAAAAATGTAACATATTGAAATACTGAAAATTGATCTTCCAAAATATAAATGAATTCATAAACAAAAGAAGAATTTTTTCTGATATGGTGAAGCAACCTATGCTGGACCACTTTTCATGGATTGACTCTCTTAAGACGTGGGCAGAGAATTGATATTCTTATTGTTAGAAACGTCGGCTTATTTCATTATTCCCTCTCTGATACCATCTTCTGCCTTCACTCATTTTCGTTTTCTTTGCTTCCCACATTTTCTTAAAACAAGATAATGAATCATTCGACCAACCCACCCGAATATTATATGTTAATTAGGATACTGCAGTTTTTCTTTCTAAGAGCACTTAGGTGTAAATTTCAGAATTAACTCTGTGTGCACGTAATGAGGAAGAGATGGATTAGTAAAGAAGGAATTATATATATATTCTTGATCTATAATCTATACCAATAAATAAAATTGAAATGTCTGTCTGGTATATCTGTCTGTCTGTCTGAGTGACTGACTATCCGTAAATTTATCTCTAATAGGCTCTGAAATGGATCAACGGATTTCAATGAAAAATAGAGGGATTAAAAAAAGGCAATTTAACTTAAATATTAGTGCATATTTAATTTACATAATGATATTCATATATATATATATATACTTCATACATATCACAAATTGACAATAAGACCTTCTTGCTTTTTGTAAGAAAGGCCTGAGTTATTAAACTTCGGTAACAATATTTTGTAGATACATATATTCAGAGTATCACTAGTACGTGGCCACACACGGTTAATAAATAGTGGTACAGTTTAATTCTGG
Source organism: Eucriotettix oculatus (assembly GCA_034510155.1). NCBI lineage: Eukaryota > Metazoa > Arthropoda > Insecta > Orthoptera > Tetrigidae > Eucriotettix > Eucriotettix oculatus. The sequence goes on along the minus strand of CM067379.1, from coordinate 63,286,441 downwards.
AAACAATTTTAGTCTCGTCTGTCGTAAGCGTGCAGACGTGACAAAATAAAAATGTCTAACTACTACAGCTCCGGAAAGCTACATAAATCGAAATAAATTTGTATCAAAGAACGAAGGCTTTCCCGGTGAAGAATATGTAGAAACGTTTCTACACATTTGTATCAGTTTCAATTTGTGCGTTTCCCAGTTCCCTGCCTCGTCAAGCAAAACTATGCTTTCTAACAAGAAATATTAGCACATCATAATTACATAATAGTTTTGGCTACTATTCTCATGTCGTCATTAGGACTGATTTTGGAGAGATAAATGTTCATTGGTTAAAATACATTCGTTTTTGCATCTGAAGCCTACTAATAGTGCTGCAGTCCTTACTTCTCTACAGTTTTCTATAGTTTCTGTTTTATTTTGTCGGACTGGAATGTGAAATTTTAGAAGAATACAAAATATGTTGACTAAGTTTGTGGTAGGGTGAGTTATATGATTATAAGAGCTTAGATTTTCCTTTAGATATGCAAAAATGAAAACGAATGAATAAAGTGGCAGAGATTAAATTTGAGTATAATCAATCGATTTTAAGTTTTAGATCATTGTTTCAATCTCAAGGATTGAATTTGTGGTTATGTGCTAGTTTCTTTATGTCTGTCTAAAGTGATTGGGTTTATTACAATGTGTGGCAGCAAATAATCTCTTTGATCCACTCCGCACTGAGTGGGGCACATAATCGGTATGGCTGGCGAGGCGTTGATAATCCATGACTTAATCAGACTCGCTTCGATACACATTTATCTAACTGAAATAGTTTTAGTCACATACAAAGATCAATAATTTATTTATAAAATAGTATCCGTATAAAACAAGAATAATAGTAACGATTTAATAAAATTATATATTTAACGTCTGATGTTAATTTTTAGGAACTGGTACCTTAATTACAGACTATAAAGGTATTTTTTTTTAAATTTAAAGTTGTTACCTTTTGACCTGCCTGCAGGTCGTTGTCAAACAGAATTTGATAAAATTTTACAGTTGTAATATTTTATATTTTATAAGTAATAATTTTTATATTGTTGGCAGGATCAAAGATCTTAGAACCAAAAATTTCTGACGTGAACAAAACGTTTTCTAATTGCGATGTTTTCTTTAAAATTCTTTACATTTTTGGATCAGATTTTATCCTTTCCATTTTTTAAAAAAAGCGTTGTTCTGGCTTTCCGTTCAGAGTAAAAAGAGTCCAACATTTTGATTCAATTTTCGGTATTTAGGACAGAAAGCATGTTAATCATAATCTCTCTCAGGGAATATACTTATAAATTTTGCAGTTCAAGGGAGACGGCTACCGAGGTCTTCTGACTGCATAAGATTCGAGGCTTTCTCTAAATATAGAGTTGGAGGAGAAAGGGACTCTTACGGAAGGGGATTGTAACTTTTTGACCGGAACGGATTAGGGCCTGAATGACTCCCAGGCGATTGTGAGATGGGCTTTCATGTAGGGAGGAAAAGGGAACTTCTGAACCTTGAAAATATCAAGGAATTACAAGTTCCGGAGAAATTTATGCTACGTTTAGAAATGGAGCCAGAAAATTTAGGTATGCTCTTTCCTCCACGTTTCTTTTTTCTTTTCCATTTTTAACGTGTCTATGCCTGTTATTTTTGTATTTATTATTTTACATTATCTTTCGTACTGTTCTTATTCATATAACTGATTTTATTTCTCATTGAATTATTTTCTTAGTAGTACGCAGTATATTTATTTGCTACATTTGGTACTCAGTGAATTTAATGGCGGTTTGACTTGTATTATATCCTCAGTAGAGGACTAATGGAAATTACCATTCTAAACATAGAGGCATGAGTTCCTGTTGAAAGAGCGAGTCGACAGAGTGACCTTCATAGCTGGAAGAAGTGAAAGACCTCAAGGACGGAGCTCAGGAAAGTGGGGAGAAGAAGATACCAATTGGGACGTTGCTAAAAAGAAACCACTCATTACTTTGGAGCATTGTCGTGGAAGAAAAGCGTACAATCCGAACGTTTATCTGAGAGTGATGTAAGGAGCTGTCTTCTCAAAACACGACTGTAAGATTGGAACTTTGATGACTCGCTTCTAATGAAAGGTTTTTACATTCGGTCCAACTTGTTCGGTTAGTTGCGATACGACGTTTGGTCGTCGTGAGGAAGTTACAACAAATAATGTTCTCCTCACATCTCCAACAAACAATGCAAATAACAATTTATAAATTGTAATAAACTTTAATAATAATTCATAGCTTTAAAATAAATTGCATACATTTTCTGAATTAACTAATATTCCCCTACCTGAAATTTAAAGCTTCATTAGTGTAGTTTTGAAATTAAGTTTGTAAAATTCAATGACAAATGGTTAGACTACTGCTTTACCTCGTATGGCACCCTCTCCAAATTCTTTGCGAAAATTTTAGTGAGATATATGGATAAATTTCTTATTTGAATTTCCAATATATTTGTTAGTCTAGACCTGTGGATATTTTTACTTTTTTCTCAACTTCGTTCGCGCGGAAATAACTCTTTTTATTTTGCCCTAAAAACGAAAATACGGTATCATTTATTTATGATCACTATACGTCAAACCCTATAACTCGCAGTTGGTTTTGAACAGGCCCCGCTTTCACACGTTTACAACAATAGATGGAGTGAGAATGCTATCTATCTTTCTGTCTGTCTCTCTCTCATGCTGCCAAAATTAAGCTTATAATCAACAGTAAGCGGGATGAATGGACGCCTAATAGGACTTTTAACTCGCAGTTGGTTTTCACGCCGCCTTTCGCGCGACAATTCAGTGTGTTTATAAATATTTACATTAATATATTCCGAACACTGCAAGATATCTAAATGAAACATACATGAAAATTTAAGTTAAAATTCCTGTTCAATCCCTGAAATTTTCATTGAAATCCGTTAAGCCGTTTCGGAGCCTATTCGAGACAAACATATGGGCAGACAGTCAGACAGACATATAGACAAACAGATGCTTCCATTTTATTTATTGGTATAGATATAGATTGAGAAAATTTGATGATGTTTTTAGTAGTTATCATTCCAATTTTCAAATTCACTTTTGAATTAGAGGAGTATATTCAACTAAAGATTAATTTCTCTGAGTGCTTAACGCGGAAGTTGAAAAAAGATTTAAGTACAACAGCACTCTGAACGACCCATTTTACCATTAAACGTTGAATAGTTTAAAGCTTTTGTTAAGTGCGATTTTTTGTTAACAGGGAGTTACCACGTTTTATGAATTAACAATTAAAGGATCAGGATGGAAAATTTTTTGTACCGGGAATCGAGCCCAGGAACCCCGCTCAAGTCGCGATGCTCCTATCATCTGAACTATCCTGGTGGGTGCATCCCGTCAGGTTCAAACTTTCTGCATCCTGTGCTATGATTCGTTTGTAAGAATTTCTTCTGTTCTTGAATAAAATATTTATACATTTTTTATTTTGCGTCAGGTAAAATATCAATAAACGAAGTTTATATTTTTGAGGACGAAGTAAAATTATCTATATACATCTACAGTCACTCACATAACAAAATAACCAAACACGGAGAAATATATCAGGAGATTATTAGAGCCAAGGCTGTGTTCATCAAGTATCGCAGTGTTGATCACCAACGTGCTCCGACGTTACTTATCTTCTAATGAAACCAATTTCTGCAGCACTGTTTCTTCGAAAAGAAGTGGTTATTGTTTGTTTTTCTAATAAAGCAATGGCGTAGTCGTTCTCGCATGTGACCTGACTGTTTACATAATCTTGATTGTTCTTCAATCATAGCCCTCGAAGCCTTTGTGGTATATTTTATCTTCTTGCTTCTCACCCCTAATGCCGTTTCGTTACCCTGAATCGGACAGTCTGGAACGTGTTTACGACATGACAGATGTGGGCGATTCAATTATAAAATGTGTAACCACGAGACAAATCTCCATCTATAACGAGCTTTTGTTATGCAACTGATCGATGAAACTGTTTTCATCGTGCCGGAAAATATTACACCGCATACCATTGAAGCTTGTTATTATACCCCACAGTTTTTAGCAGGCAAAAGAATACGAAGAACATATATCGATGCAAGATTCCTTTTGACGCGTCAATTAAAGATTTACAATGTGGAGTTATAAACGTGTGTCTAATTAAAATTTAGTTTTTAAATTCCACAAAGTTCAGGCTATTTATTGGAGAATAAATAAAAATTGATATTCAAAATGTTTTGTGAGTCTACCGGAAGACATAAGATTCTGATGGTCTCAAAATTTAAATTCGAGAAATATATTAAACATATTTTTTTAGATATTCAAATAAAAATTTAATTAGTTGTCAATTAATAAATTGAAAATGTTATTAATTTTTATGTTGTACAAATTATTATTACTATTTCCGACAGCTGCTACTAAATACAGGTTGTTTCGAAAAGGACTTTACAAAGTTGAAAATTCACACTAATTTCTTCTTTTAGCTTAGTATCATTTTACAGCAAAATATATCATGTTTTTGACTTACGTAGTACGATAGTACAGAATCACAATGTCTGAAAGTTAAAAGAATAATATGAATTTTCAAAGTTGTAAAGTCCTTTTTGATACACGTTGTACATAATTTTTAGTTTTTATAGTTTAAATAAGTAATAAAGTAAAATACACACAATTTAAATAATAATTTGATTAACTATTTATCAACATGTTTCAGTCCTAAAGCAAACCCTCTTCCGGTATATAAATGGTATTATATGATGAGGGTCAAAATTACATGTCAAATCAAAATATAATTTTACTAAAGAAATCGTGTAATACGTATGGTAGTAATGTAAGTTTTAATAAGTTCAAATATAGTGTTTATATATTAAGTCATATATTTGCCATTTGCACCTCTCTTTGAAGCAAAGGATTATTTAATAGCTTTCTACTACACTTTTTTATATTTGAGTGAGAAAACGAAACTGTTAGGGAAAGTTTACATAAAAATAGCAATGATTTCTTTATTATTCTATATTAAAGTTTAAATAAGACCAAAAACAGACAAAATTTTAGTGAAACATAACAAACTATAATTTAAAATCAACTACATGTTTCGGATTTTTTGTCTGTTTTTGCTTTATTCAAAATTTAATTTACGCTTACAGATACTAATAACTATTGTATTATTATATATTATTACAAATATAATTATCTATTTCTACGTGTATGTATCTATATATGTTACTACTACAAAATCTAAACGCGTGGAATAATTTCGACCAAATTTTGTACAGATGTTCCTTGCGATTTGCAAACACCTCTAGGAGTGCTGGTGGAGGGAGACAGAAATTTTAAAAATATATTTGGTTGTCAATTATGTTATTTATATACAATTTCAGCCCTTTCTTGCATGGGAGGCGAACACCATAAGTGGGGAGGTGGCGAGGAGTTATGAGAATCATTGAGTTTGACTCTGACATTCAACATTCATTTTAAGTTGTACTTTATTACAAGCTTGTTAGGGGAGGGGGAGGAAGGCGAAGAAAGTAAACCGAATTGGTGTCTATTCCGGGGTTATGGAACTCGTGAAAAGGTAATGTTCATAAATGAGACTTTGGGGTGCTGTGTCATTTCGGCCCCCGACGTGGCAGCAGCGACATGAAATTTTTATTATAATTTAAATAAATAACTGAGTCTGTCCCGAAAGTTGGGGGAGAAACATTCTCAAATTAAATTATTCCATTTCAGACTTTTGGCCAGTCTTTGTGTACTGTTTCTGGCTGCTGATTAAATCACATTTTGATTAAGAGATTGGTATAAAATTAAATACTTTATTGGGCTAATATACGTAAATACCCACAAACGAACGGAACCCAGCTAGTATATAATAACATGTGAAATACTGGGGAGAGTAAGCGAGAGATAATTTACAGTCAAACTGTAACCGCACAGTTGAAATTTTCAATAATTAACAATTGAATAATAAATTGGCAAAAATATACCAAGATTAGTTGTGGAAAATTCAATACAAATTACATTTCCACGGACATTGTTTCTTACAACTGTCAAGTAAAATATGTTTCCATCCACAGAAATTAAAAATTGCCACATTTGAACATTTTCAATAATTATTAATAAAAAACTTCATAGAATTTTACATATATAAGCGGTTTAATGTATGTCATATTTACGAATACGTAATATTTTTAAAATATAGGGAATTTAATGAGACCCATAAGTTTATGCTGTCATTTATTATGGAATTTCTCGATCATAATTTCGAAACAGTATATTTAATACTGTACTGGTTTTCGAGTAGCTCTTGGCACTCCCACAAATTGCGTGCCATTTAAATTGTTCACTGAAGTGTAAATCGAAATTGATAATTAGCATTATGTGGGTGGAAAATTCCCGTTGTTTCAAATTTCATTATGCAAGTCGGCAATTATCTTCAATTATTTCGCGCGCCAGTCTGTACACCAATATTATCCAATTAATGACTCGCTTTGTAATACGGATTCACCGGTGAAATTTAAAACTCAGCACGATCACAAAATATGCTTTCAAAGGCGTTGTTCAACCGTAATGTGTTTCAAAATGAACGTTTCATTTCAATAAAAATTGGAGATATTACTCAATAAGCCAGAACTTTGGCTAGACGTCAGAAATTTATTAAAAACGTAAATTTTAATTAAGTAATACGTTTTACTCGTACGTTTGAGACCTCTTGAGATGTACCTAGAAATAAATCTTAATCAAAGGCTAGTGAATTTTTAAAAAAAGTATATCATATATTTATTCATAAAAATTAACTTTCGGAACATTGAACCATTATCATATGAAAAATAATATATAATAAAATATATGTACTAGAGGAAAAGAATAGAAGCCTTTAAAATGTGGTATTATAGGAGAATGCTGAAAATCAGATAAGTGGATAGAATCACTAACGAGGAATAATGGGGGAAAAGCGAACAATATGGAGGACGTTGACTAAGAAAAGGGATAGATTAATAGGCCACGTTTTGAGACACGAGGGTCTTGTAAAATAAGCATTAGAGCGAAGTGTGTGGTCTAAGAACAGAAGAGGGAGGACAAGGATGGAATACGCTAAGAAGATTATGGAGGATGTGGAATGTGCTAGTTATGAGGAAATTAAAAGGCTTGCGCAATATAGGTTAGCATGGAGGGTTGCATCAGACTAGTCTATGGGCTGAATACCACAACAATATTTAGCAGTAATTTTTTATATTAACATGATTTATCTGAATCTTGTTATTTAAATTTAATTAGTATCATTAGTTTTTTCTAATATGACTAATAAAATGTTCCTATGACCAATTAGCTCATTATGTTGTTTTTTCGAATCGACTACGACACGAAATGACAACCTAAATTCGCGCGAATTTTCTTGTGCATATTAGTAAAGACAGAAAGAAAGTTTAGAGAAGGAAAATAGTGCGGAAAACGCTTCCCAGGCTGGAATAGAAGTGCCAAATAATTCGTAGAAGTTGTATATGGAAATTCTAAATGTAACAACGGACATTCGATATAATGTACCTGCAGTTACAGCTAAAATTATTTTCCTGGTAATTAAAGGTACGCATTACTTTTTCAGCAATTTCCGGGGATTCCCGTCTGAGACGTCGCTAATGCCCCTATTTCGTATCCCCGGCTTTTATTATTAAAGACTTCTGCAAATAGAAGGATACAGACTGGACTGCATTATTCAGGGCAAACAATAACGAACCGGACCAGAGAAACGTAAATAGTTATCTTATACCTCCCACTTACTTATCTAAAAATGATTATTCCCCCAAGGTTAGACAGAGGATATAACGAAGTTTTCATTCCTAAATAGAGGCATTCGGGATTGTAATAGCCTGCCTGCAAATGCCCACAGAGTATAATACAATTTTAAAAAACGATTAGCGATTTATGATAGAGATATATTACGAAAAATAATAGAATCCGTATTTATAAAATTCAATGAAATGAAGAGGAAAATAAAATAATATTTTAATAAGGATATGGTCATTGAAATTTAGTTTAATATTTAAGGCATTGCAGTGATGCAAGATGAAGTGCATTTATAGTTAAACTGTATTAGTAGTAATATATACAATTTTATAGGGGTAACTGAACGGTTATTCCTTTTTGATATATAATATAAATAAAGGAAGAACCGTACAGTTACCCCTATAAAATTGGATTTATCTTGATGTATACATACAGATTGTACACCTTCATTGTATATATTTTTAACACAATCACCGGCATTTGCCCAATTTAATTCAATTTATCTATTTACGTAATTAGGAATTAGTTCTAGAGCTGCGAGCCAAATTCATCGTGGAATTTCTTAATCGATATGAACACACAGGGGAAAAAAACCAAATCAGGATGAGCGGATTGGAATTTAGGATAACCTGGTCAGATATACTTTCAATACAGATATTCGCCGGAGTATTTCACTTCACTGCCAGTCATTATACAATTTAAAGTACCAAAATAACGCCTCGTTTTTATTTCATTAGGGCGAAAACGTGCAGTAAACTTTATATACTCTGTTGAAAACGAAGTTCAATAGTTTTTTTTCGCTTTTCCGCTTTTTGGGCAGAAATAAAAGAAGACTTCACTTACCTTGTTTTATGACTAGTCAGAATTTGATAAAACAATTTTGAGAATTTGTGGAAAAATTAACAATTAACGGACGTGTATTTAAATATCAATTCTTGCCATTATTTATCTAATAATTTACCTGGTTGGAGTCAGTAAAGAAGATATATATTTTTTTTCGTGAACAGTGTATGATGCCGGTTATTTAGCCTCGGGAACGTCATTAGTGTCACGGTGAATAAGAAAATTGAAGAGAACTGTAGATGTGGATCATAATTGGTGAATGTGGAAATAGGCAAGGTTGAAATATTGAAGGCATATACGTGACCGTCCGATGTCTACTTCGATACAGGGAGAGTCGCGGAGTGAAAGGAGCATGGAAACATGCGATTTGCAACGTCTCCGCCATAGTGAAGGTGCTTAGGTGCGAGAATTGCACGTGCACTCACCTCGGCGCTGCTCGCAGAGGCGCGGGCTTCACGGCACTGACGCTCCCGCTCGCTACTCCAGAGACATCTATCGATCCTAGCCTCGTAGGCTCGCTACTCAATCACCAACGCTCCTTTACTCAACACACGAAATATGCCAAAACTTGCTTCAACGCGATCAGCTTGCACAAACAAAATCAAAGCAGCGCTAAGCATTTTACATAATCTCGTGAAATCTCATTGTTGTGTCGGATGGGAACCGCGGCCGTATCGTTGCATTTCGTAATGTTACATGAAAAAAATGCTGCCAGCTTTCAGAGAACATGAAAAAAAATAGGGAAATAAATTTGAGCTTACTCCCAATAAAACAGCAGTTTTTTTAAAAAAATAAATCACAATTACAACAAAATACAATAACTTTGTTATTATGAATACTTTTTAATGAAGATGGGGTATATATGTCCGAGTATTTTAGAGTGCAGTGTACTATTGTAATGAACTGAAAGGGAACCCGCTATAATATTCTAGATCCAACAACATCCTGCTACGAATTTTTCAGGCGTTAGTCAGTTATGTAGATCACCTACTTATTAGCATTTCAAATTTTCAGTTCATTTGGCAGCCAGCTAAGCCTCCAAATAGTTTTATACAGTTAAACATTTCTGAATTTTTAACTTTGTTGGAAGCTACATAAGTTTCATTAGTTACTGCCAAATCTCGCGTTCTTTCGAGCAATTGAGAATTGTATGTTTTTGTATATAAATCTTAAATTTTGTTTATTGGAGATCTACAATATGTTCTATTCTAAGCAGTAAGTACATTTATATTGTTCGCAAAAAACTACCTGCTCAAGTACATGTACTGTATCATGATTTGGAGTTTTATATAAATTCCATAATATTGTTTTAATTAATTTTTAAAGGTGTCCGTTAACCCTAAACCTTCTCATAATCAGTTTAAATAATTGTACGTTTCAATTTGGTTCACCACAACGTGGAGTTAGTAGAGAAATACTAATAAATAGTGTTATTTATAATTTTTCATCACAACCTGGTTCTAATTTATACTAAACTTTTCTAAAATGAACTTGACTGTATGTGTTCTTTTTTTACAACAGGATACGTGAGGGTTATATGCTTTTGAAATTCTCCCGTTTAATAGCATACGATGGGATCTAAAAGAGGTGATGTGAAAGTTAAAGGTAGCCAAGGTTTGACTAGGGCCCCCGGCCTGTAGTTTTAAGGATCCTACCCGGTAATTCACGTAAAAGTGATACAGGGAAACCATAGAGAAACTTGCATCAGGTTGTTCCGTCATTTGGTTCTACTTCCACGCCCTTCCGATAATGGAGACGACCTTTTGTTGTGGGGACGCAACAAAATCGACTGTAGGTCTCGACCAGATGGGCCAATGAGATCATCGAACAACTCTTACCATACACCGGAAGTCTGTGGCCCCGTAGCATACACCTTTCAAAACTGATCACAGTGTGCTGGACTTGTGGGATACTTGATTTAAAATACTTGGCCTAGGACCAAGGAGGAGGGAAATTTCATCTTGGTTTTCTAACTCTAACACGTATGAGGACTTGATCGTTCTATTTATATGGAACCTCATATGAGGGTAATGATAGCTGAAAATTTATTAATAACTAAGAATATTATTACTTTAATAAGCCTTTCGTTAAATGAAGAAATTATTTCTCTCTAAACACACCGATTAAGATCTTATAACTAAAATTCATTTTCAAGCTCAAAATCTTATTAATATATGTATTTGTGTATATTCCACATACACAACTAATCGAGTGGATCAATTTCAACCAAATTTTGTATACATAATCCTTGCGACCCGGAAACAAGCACTTCGGAAGTAAAACATAACTGTCACCCCTAAGAGCAAGGGTGGAAAGGGCAGAAAATTTAAAATATGCATAAACGGACAATGACAAAGTGGCTCAATGACATCGATGGTGTTTCTCCTGTTGTTGTTAGTGTATAATTTCAACCCCATTTGGCATAGCAGCAGTCCAGCCATAATATTGTGAGTAGACGAGCATTATATGAAAAGAACGCGAAAATAATATAGATTGATGTTTCTTCCTGGGGTTATGGAAGTCAATTCTTTCATTCAATTCACAACTAAGTGGTACTTCTGCCCCAGGTTTAAGGGTTACGCTAATATAATTAAAAACCCATCAAACACCGGGTACCCAACTTTTTTAATACAATAAAGATATAAAAAGAGTGTATTACAGTATATCCTATATAGTGAAATTACGACAGAGAACGAAGCAGGGAAACAGTCGTTCCAAGTCTGTTCCAATGAGTCAATGTCTTCACATAAAGTAACTGTAACACAGTGATCTAATTCGAATATTACTTTAAGAAATATTTTTCCAAGGATGAAATTGGGATCCCCCAAAAAAACTTATATTCTAAGGACTTTTTTTAAAAAAAAATTGTTCTTACTTGCCCCAACTTCTCGGTTATTAGCGTCTGTGCACGATTAAGGGAACTTATATCCATGTAGGGATATCATAGAATGTGTTTGAAATAACACGAATGTCCAAGTCAATGCCAGCGTTCGAACCCGGGACTTCTGTGGAGCGAGGCAGCGACGTTAGCCACTATAACTTCTCAACAATTCAAATCATAGTTGTCTTACAGTATAAAAATGTTTTTGTATAACTGTCTACACCGACGCTTCACTCCTGTGATATAGATAGAATATGCACTGGTTAATCTATACCAATAAATAAAATTGAAGTGTCTGCCTGCCTCTCTGTTTGTCTGTATGTTTGTCTCGAATAGGCACCAAAACGCATCAACGGATTTCAATGAGAATTTCAGGGTTTAAGAACAGCAGATTTAACTTAAATTATCGTGCATATTTCATTTCAATAAATTGCAGGATATATATTTTTCTTATACGTGCATTAAAATCTCCAAAGCGAATACGTGTTGCCTATACTCTTGATCTGTTTATGCTCCGAAGCACTCCATGTATGGTTGCAGTAGAATTCGCGTCATTATTAACCCATTGTTGACAGAGAGCTAACTCTGTGAGAAATAATAAACTTCTTCGGATCGTCGATACGATATATACGTAAATTGGTTTTATTCGTCGTGTCAGGTACATTTCAATATTTAATAATTGCTCACTTTTATTGGCTCCAGAACGTATGGGAGCGGGACGTGTTCAAAACCAGCTGGGAATTATAAGGTTTGCCCTTACGCGAACATAAATAGTTGATACCGTACTTTTGATGTATTCAGTGATTTCACTTTATCAAAATTATGTACCGGTTTTTTCGTTTTCAAGGCAAACATAAAAAGAACTATATCGGCGCGAGCGATGTCGCGGGGGTTAGATAGTTAATAATAAAATGAAAATTAAATTCCTCTAGTACAAAATTGATAGAATTTACGAAGAACTTGTAGCTCGATGCATATTTTCGAGCTTTATGGTGCAGATTTGCGCAATAACTTTTCCAGGTTGCATAAAAAATATATTTCTAAATGGTTTCGAAAACTGCAATGGTCTTCCGATGATTACAAATTACTTAGCCTCCAAAGCAATTAAGTGAACTTTACGTCAGCTTCGCTGCTTCCCATTTTGGAATGCAGACAGCTAAGACACTGTAATGTAAAAGGGATGTTATTATACATGATTTAGTTATTTGTGGGTTAATTTTTTCACATGGCGTGCAGTCATACTTCGTGGAAATTGTAATGTCTTCTTTGTTCCGAGGATGAAAAGTTCTGGTGTAACATCTGGATGTTTGGCGACGTACAATCGTGCGGAGTGTGCGTGACTTGACAATAGATGTTTGCGAACGCCAGGGAAGCTACAAAATACCACGTGAAAATCTAGCGTGTGCACTCAGTCGCGGTAAAATTCGAGCCTGGGTGGCGAATAACCAAGTTGCTCTTGGTACAAAAAAGAACAAAGAGATTCAGTTAACACTTTCTTTTTTGATAAGCTGACCGGAAGGAAAGACGACAGGGACGTTTGCAACGCTTGCGAATCTAATTCATCGTAAGTTCTCAATATTACAGTTTTTTTTGGTAAAATACTTTTCCATTCCATTACCTCCAGAAGTGGACGAGAAATTACTTTAGACCTTGATGATATGACCACAGTTGACTAAGTAGATACTGTGTTAGCTTATGCTCCTCTCGTAAAAGTATTTGTCAGTCTGTCTAATACCGTTCGCTCGATTCTCCTTTAGCTCCCTCACTCGGCAAGAAATCTCTGCATAAAATGAATATTAGCAGACGTAATGCTTTACTAAACAATTACTGCGGCGTAGACTCTGCGGTTTTAGGAGTAGAGGATTTCACTACTTACATTCATTATACTCGATTAGTTTAAGTCAGGGGTGCTGAAACGGTCGATCACGTGTGCTTATTAAGTCAATCTCAAGATAAATATATTCGATATAGATCTATTCAAAATTTTGTTTTAGTTGAGCCTCAATTATGTCAGAATAATCCCCAAATCACTGTCTTTTATCGTAATAATCCCCTGCTAGCGGCGAGAGGCGGCTTTAGCAGAGGAACGAGCGGTACTGGTCAAAGAAATTCCTCGACGCGCGACGTTTTTGATTCCCGCCCATTTCTCTATAAACTTCGGGCGGCGTGTTTGGTGGCACGCTTCTACGTGAATTCATTGTCGTGAAATTCTGCAACGTCCCTATAAATATACTTATACCTGCGCCACTATATACTCTTCCTACCTAGACGACAATCCTGAATCACATATATTTGCAAACTCTCAGAGTCGATCGATCGGAGTCTAACAATATTGAGGTAGAGCGCCAGCAGTTCAAGTTTGAGCACCCCTGGTCTAAGTTAAGCAAACATCGTTATATAACAGTAGGTTGAAATGAATAGGGTAATATTATTTATTTTAATTATGAAATATTAATGTATAAGGAATGAATTTCCATTTATAATTAAAAAATCATTTATGTTATACTTAATAACTTTACATAAATTTTATAATTTGCTCATTTTAACATTATCAGCCCGCAATTCTTTTTATTTAAACACTATACATCTATTTTTAAAAAATAATAATTTTCTTATATCTAAATCCACGAGCTGTACTTTAAGGGTCTTATTATTAGGCCTTCTCATAGAGTGGAAATATTTAACATAAATTCTACTGGGAACTGTCAGTACCGGCAAATCGGCAAAAGCATACAGAGGTATTTACCGTTTCAGAATATTTGGACCTTCCAGTTGCCGCTTCCTCCTCTGCCCCGGTCTGAATCACGCCTTCCTGCCGCTGTTATTGTCCGTGGACAGGACAATTTCCAGTTTTAGCCTCCACGTCCTTAAGAATCAGCTCCTCATCTTCTTCCTCCAACTCCTAGTCTTCTCAATCTTTCTGCGATACATTGTCTTGTTTTTTTTAAAAAAAATTTACTCCGCACTGCCTTACTTTATATTCTGCTGGTGGCGGCGCTCGATATTCACCAATCAAATTTAGTGTCTGTCCTCTCTGAGAGGAGCCGTTTAGCGCCCCTCAACGACGAATTTGGGGAAAAACCACCCTTCTTACCAGCATCGGTCGCCACATTCCAGAGGCCATGGGACAAACCCCGAGAGCGCCCAAATGTCTGACTTTTATTACTCCTGCCCTGTAATGTCTATTGTCCGAGTAAATATGTTTTACCATTACAAGGTTAAGAAAGTACATCAAATGTGCCACTAAAGTGTCGCATCTATCATATTAGGTTTCACCGAGTTGTGACACTCCGGATGATAATTAGGTTTAAGCTTACGATCAGCATGGGTTGAGCATGGATAAACTAATTATGTTATAAAGTTATCAAATTGAAAATTTCATATTTGAATCATGTGTTTAATAATTTAAAATGATCATCGATAATACTACACCCGTCGAAGACGTTCCACGTAATATATTAAGAATGAATAAAATTAGCAAATATGATCAGAAATTCTATGAAATTTAGTTAGTCAAGAGAACTATCAGGATTAAGAAGTTGAATCTACTAGCTGAAGTACCCGCCTTTGCTTGAGTTGACGTAAATAATAAAGAAGGAATGTAAGTAAAGTTCTTGAGAGTAGTTCTACTCCAGAGGGACCACTTTTAGCCTACATCTATCTCTATTGTCAAATCCAACCGATTTTCAATCTTAGTTTGTGTAAATGGTGAAAAATCGTTATATGACCAAAATTTTAGAGAATTAAATTTAAAAATCACAGTGCCTCCTCAGAATTTTCTAAAATCCTCAGTTTTCCAACTACAGGACCTTAAGTTGGAGGGGTTCCAAAATAGAGTTTGAAATTGTGTTGTAACTCAGGAGGAGGGGGGTTGGTCCATCTTGCAAATAAAGATATCTACTGATAGGTATTGGTGAGACAAAGAGAATAAGCCCTTACTCGTTTCTTTAGGTTGAGTACAAACTTTGCTAAAGGCGGAAAACCACAGGAAGAAACATTTTCCAAAAGTGTAAGAAACTGAGTTTTGTTGACAATTTCACTTTTTTCACAGACATATAGTATCGTTATCATTAAAGTTTTATTAAATTTAATAGTTTTACATGTGATGAATGTCACTATCAAATGCGTAATATTTTATTTGAGCTAGTACTAAATGTTTCCCTGAGGCGAAAATAATAATTAACGTATACATCGTATAGATTCCAAAAAAGTTTATTATTTCTTACAGAGTTAACTCTCTGCCAACGGTAGGTTGTTTACGACGCGATATGTTTATAGTTTAATTAATATATAGAATTATAGATCATGGCTATAGGCAACCCGCATTCACTAGTACATCTCGATGCGTATACTTTTACGTAAAATGTTTTCACTTTTTTCACATATATAACCTCAGTCTATTTAAAAAATAACTGTTATGGGCAGCTTAAGGTTCTGCGGAACAAGTGTGAAAAATTTGGTCAAATTCGGACCGGTAGTTTGGACCTCTATAGCTGGGACATACATAGATTTAAAGATATTTGTTTTTTTCAATTCGTCATTCTAATTTTTTCGGATTTACTGAACGTTTTTCCAAATATTACATACATAACAGCATCATTATTACATCGTTGAGTGTAATAAGATATTATTTCCACTTATGTAAAACCAACGGTCCCGCACGTAGCAGAATGAAAAACATAAAAAAATTGGCATATTTGATTTATAAACAGTTGAAGTACATGTCACTATCTGAATACAGGATTTTCATTACGCTTCACTACTCTGTATGAAAACTGTCTTTCTTTTCTTTCTCCATGGAGCTCAGCAAATTGAGGGCTTTGGTCTACAGATTTTTATGTTATTTACGCACAACCAGTACTTATTATGATCGCATGAATTACGATTAGAAAATTCATTATGATTATGTGTGATTACTATGTAATAAATAAAATTAAAATAACTGTGAGTCACGGCCTTCACTAGGAAAAAAGAAAGTATAAGATTACTCATCAAATTTCCATTTAATTTCATACAGTGACTGAAGGACACGGAGGTTCGTCGTTTATGAACACAGTTTAACACAAAATGGATGGTATTTATTTAATTATTCACAGGTGTCTTAAATGTCAAGATATAATTTGAAATTATTTACTTATTTTTATCACTCTATTCTAACACGTGCATGATTTTTGCAGTAGTTGATATTCTGGTTCTCAATGCTATGAAATCCTCATCTTTTCTGGTAGGGACGGATTGCTGGAGAATAATCGACCTCGTGGCAATCAGGACCGCTTTGTTCTAGGAACTGCCTTCAACAATTTTCGCGCTGCAAATGAGTTCCGCGTCAAGAGCAAGATAGCAGATTGTGAAGATCGTCCTACGATCGCTGTCACCGAAGTTTGAATCCAGAACATTCTAAGGTATAGTCGTCTCGAGAAGAGACCAGGTTCCATCCCTTTAAAACTATCATTATTACGACGTGTTGAAGTAATATTCTGTGCGGATTACAATCCAATATTTTCACTTAATACGACAAGAAGTATTTTAGAAATTCAAATAAAAAGTCTGATACATTGGAACACTCGTACTCGTTTCGAGGGGCGTTTAACAGTTTTCATTGTGTTTACCACACTAATTGAAGCCAAATAATGATAGGCGAGTGATTTACAAACATTAATTGGGGTGGATTTCATTTGACGATAAAAATATTATTTTATAAAAGAAAAATTCTTGGTTAACATAGAAGATCAACTGATTAAAGGTACAAGTGGAATCATTACACAATTATTATCAACAAATTAAATACATTCAGTTCAAACTGATAAATATTTATTCACACAACAAACTTATACAATTTAAATTTTAAGTTATGAGTATCAGAGAATCGAGTAAATAATGCAGGGGTAATTTTCTTTTACAAAACTCCGACCAGAACTAGTAATTTAAGACGTATTCACATAAAATTAATGTTTTATCTGATGTAACATAAATGAATATAATGAACAAGTTTAATACAAAGTATGCACATCAATGGCTATATTGATGTTGAAATAAATGCAAATAGAAAACCATAAAGTTTCGTCCCTAATTTTTGGACGTACTATTAGCGAAAGAAATGAGACCTTAATAATTTTTATGATAAAGATTTTTCAATAATGTTTAATTTTTGTATTAATACGCTTAGTGGCATCGAAGGAGTATTTAATATAAAATAAAATTTCAACTTCTTGGTCGGCTTCCATGCCAGTTATTTTATTTGTATTGAATCAACTGGTTTTTAATATTTTGAAATAGGCTAAAATTATATGATAGTGTAAATTTTTAAACGTTCGTGTAACCTAATTCCATTTATAACTAAACAAAATATTAATTTATTATTATTTTAAATTGTAGTAACTGAATATAACCACATTTATATTGTTATTGCCACTGAGCTGGATAATTTGAGCAAAATGGTAAAGTACAAAATGTGGCTTTAAATGAGAGTTGGTAATGGTAGACTGTTGTAAGGTTGGGAAAAGCTGTAATGTTTGGCTAACATCTAATCTGAGTTCTATCTAATACAATTTTTGAAGAAAGTATTGAAATACTCTTAAACCAGAGATGCGTTTTGACTTAATGCCTCCATTCCGCTTTGTGTTGCAGAAAACAACGTAATTAATGCCAGGTTTTTCCTCGCGCTCTGCTCTTCTCGTCTGAGAGTGCTGAATGTGTCCCCCGATCCTCAGGCTCCAATTAGAAACTCCGTCGTGATACATAATTAACGTAAGCTGCCGGCTCCGTGTGAGGAACAAAAGCGACGCGCTCTAACGACCTCGACGGGTATCATTTCGACGACGCACTGAGCCGCAGACAGCAATTACTCTCGTGTTCAAGGTTTTTCAAATGGTGCCATTTTTCTGATGTTGGCTGCAACAGGAATTTGAAAATCAGTTGGGGTGATATCCGATATAAACAGGTCAAGTAATCTGGTTGAAGCGTGGGCTGACAGCTATGCTCATTAGCGGTCAATTATGTTTACACATACGAGTCGGTATTTCCGCTGGAATATCAGGAGGTTGTTCATCAAAACAACATGCTGAGCACATTGAGAACCGAAATCTGATAGCCAGAACCAAATCTTGAAACATTAGAATGTCACACGAAAATACGAGTGTTACAGAGTAACTTCTAAATTTAGCTTAAATTGTAAGAAGAAACTTCTTGAGAAACTGAAATAAATTAAAACTGTTTTATTCTAATAAATATTCATGATTTAGCAGTAAGACCATTTCTCTGACATTTATTATAAGATTTCAAATCGTTTCGTGCCGTTCGCGATCCAAAATTAAGCGTAACATCGTATTTAAAACAAATGACACGGCACTGGCAAAAACCTGGGTCCTAATTTCATTCAGAAAAAAATCAAACAGACATATTTTATTAATTATTATCAGAATTGACAATATTAACGTAGTAGAAACTATTACGAATCACATCATTTTTGTATGCTTAATGAAAATTAGGTAAAACTTCCGTTTCGTTTCTTATCTATGTATATTAACAAATTATCTCTCAAACGTGGTGCTATCCGAAATGAAGGGAAATGAAAAACGTTGATTTCTATATTCACAACATTACGACTTATGTAACTGTAGTCTATTATAACAATTGTTTTTAAGTCAGTGGGAATTGCAGAGATGCGTGGCAAGTTTATTTCTAGTTGTCTGTTTATGGTAAATACGAAACGGACCAGTCTCATCGCTAAGTACTGTAGACTAGTGGTCAATTTTATGTATGATGGTTCGAAAAAAGATAGATTATCTAATATAATTACTAACTATGGAAAAATATTGACTAAATTGAAGTAAACAATTTTCATATTTAGTTTTGCACCACAGATGTCACAATAAATTATCATTTAACCAATTTATCTTAACTGGAACCCAATAAAGGAACTTTCTTGTTGAAGCACGAGGCAAATTGAAAGAGAAATGTCAACGCGCCAACCTAACGCTTTCTCTCTTCCCCTCCCCCACTCCTTCTACATTTGAATTGAATGTCTGATATTTTAGGATTTCTGCTTTCTACATCGCCCCTTTTCAATTCCCTTTCTTATTATGAAAGGGGAGTTGCCTGTTTCTAGTTGTTGTGGTATTCAGTCCTAAGACTGTTTTGATGCAACCGTCCATGTTAACCTATCTTGCTTAAGTCTTTTCATTTCCTAATAACTAACACACCCAACATCCTCCCTAATCTGCTTAGTGTATTCCATCCTTGGCCTCCCTCTTCTATGCTATCGCAGGTATTTCTCCACAATTGGGGATGATTTCTCTCTTTGATTTCAAGATTCTCACGTGCCGAGACATCTTAATCTCTTTTAGGAGGTGCACTGGGTTTGGTGACCTTGGGCATACGGTAAGAGTTGTCCTTCTGCTCCCAGTGGATAAGTCAGTCAGCTGCCTCCTAAAACTCGCAGAGTGAAGGAGAAGGGAATGCTGCGACCCGACGGCATCTCCCGTCATTCATATGGGCGTGAGAATAGTAGTTTACTGACACAAGGCCGCCTGTTTATTTTACATACTATCCGGGTTCCTGAGTTCTCCAAGTATTTATTAATTATCCCGGTACATTATTTTATTTTTGGTCAACAAACGATTAAATCAGCATTGAAAACGTCACAATATGAACCTCAAATATACTGCCAATATCTCGAGAGAGTCAAAAATACTCTCGGTACAATAAAAGGGATACAAATATTTTCGGTACTCTAACAGAATAAATAGTATTCCCCACTAAAGGGATGAATTTTGACTTAAATCTCACGTATTAAAGGTCATAATTTAACACGGTGACTCGCATTACTCCGGTTTCGACACCAAACTCGGTAGCTTCCTTCATATGCCTCATTTTCATCCCCACCCTTCCATGCTGGAAGGGGTTGAAATTATACTCGAATATTGTCGGGGAAACACTAAAAATGTAATTAACCTCAACTATGCTTTTCTAGTCAAATATGAGCCTTTATTACAAATAAAAATTTGGCTCATTCCATCCCCTTCTCCTAGTGGTTGTAGCAGTGTCCTATCTCCAAAAAGTGTTGTTTTTGGATCGCGAGGTATATGGAAACAAAATTTTATCAGAATTGTTCTGACCTTTAAATGTATTAGGCAGAATTGTGTTTTACGCCGTGCCATCCCCCTATTCAGCTATGAACTGCAAAATAATTCGCTTTCTTATTGTCAAGGACTCCCATAGCACTTATTACGATTACCAAACTTGACTGTTTTATTTTTATTTCATATCTCGCCCCTACACACCCACGAGATTATTCGCAAACGAATTCACCATTAACGCTATCAAATGAATGGACTCAAAAATTTATATATTACAAGGAAAAATGGACAGTTTATGGATTTTTAAAAATTACCGTACCGCCCCCTCCCTGGTACGCCAAGAACACCTGTTCAATATTTGGTCGAAATTTTTCCATCCTTTAAAGATGCTATCCGGAAGTCTGTTTTCCCTTCCAACTCCTCTGAAGCGATGAACTGTAGCTTAAATTGATTTTTTTATGTCAGAATTAAACTCAGTGGCTCACATTACATCGGTTAAAAGCCCAATCTTGATTGTTTTCTGGTTATTTTTATATGATGCCCCACCACCGCATCCCTAATAATACTTCCCTTAGATTATAGATGTGGCTGAATTTATACATTTAGATTTGTATTCGGAACATACATACAGACGGAGAGACAGACACATCCACATACAGCCTATTTTATTGTAGAGATTTACTATTACTATTTAACACGGATCAATTAATTATTTTAGCGGAATTGTTTTCCTTATGTGTATGTACAAAATCGATACCTACAGATATCAGTTACAGGATTTTAATTGTTGTCTAAGCATAATATTTTTTAAAAAACGACCGATTTTTTGAAACTTCCCAAAAGAAAAATAAATAGGTTTCGCTATTTGCAACAAAAATGTCATTATTAAAATAACTTGTTTATGTGAACGATTTTAATTACCATGTATATTGGTCGTTTCTGATGTTTTTGATAAGTTGAACTGTAAATAATATTTTTATGAATGTTTGCTCCAGTCTTGTTTTTAAGTGTTTTTTTTACGTGGAGTTTTCATTGAACAAATATGCAGTTCTGATAAACACAGATTCGTTTTGAGTCCATTTCAAAACCACTACTTGAACTGTACCGGAAACATTCTTGATGCTAAAAGAAATGACAGTAACCTGCCTATTTATTGTACACTAGCTGGCTGACAGGCGTTCCCTGGCTTTTTATTTATATTAGCACGACATTATTAAAATAGGCAATAATATCTTGATCGCCGTGTTATTTCACTGGTATCGGCACTAATCTATTTGGCTGCAAGTTATTAAAGTTGGTGCACCAATTCTAATGCTAATAAAGTACATCACTACATTCACGTACATAAAGTTGAATAAATAGAATTTATTTTTGAGGAATTTTCATTCTACTTTTTATTAGCACAAGTTATGTTAGGTCAGTGTACAAGACTGATAGCAATCAATTTAAGTGCCTCATTTGAATTAAAAATATATAAGCAACTATTTGTGCTACTCGTATATTTTATTATTCAGAGATAAATAAGTTTCTGTTAGCAAGCTAAAGAGTTAAATCCCTCTATTGGTACGTAGCATTTACGCGCGGCTTGATTGCCAGAAACGGTTGCGGTGTGAATCGATAGAAATTGTAGCACTTGAAACTACAAGATTGATGGCATGCTTCTGACATCTCGCGCAAAGTGGAACAAAAATAGTCTGCAAGATCGATTGTGTTTCAGACCAACGTAGGCAATGAAATACTGCGCTACATAGCCAGTTATTTTAACCGCGCTAGATTAAGTGGGGAAGTATTTTAATCCGAACAATTACTCGTACGTAACAGCTTACTTTGTGAAACATTTTACATTCAATAAATGCAATCTTAAATTGATTGATTTTATTTATTCACAGGAAATTTGTTTCTGTTAAATCGATAATGTAAACTGATTTTCCTCGCGATATTGACCACATTTACACTTAATTCCCTCAATCATAGAATATCTGTAATGTATGATTTTTAATTATAAATATAAGGAAAATATTAAGAATTTTAAAGCCTCCCATAAAATGCATGTATTGAGGTTTATAAAAAAAAGTGTTTCACCTGCCACGCACGGATAAGTAGATGAATCGTTGTGCTATATTCAATCTATATATTAGTCAATTTGACAATATAAATTTATTTAACAAAAAATATATTTAACAATGTATTGAAAGAGCAGGTCATGTATTGTTTTTAAGAGAGAGAGAGAGAAGTGCCAAATAATTAAAACGCAAATAAATTGTATATAATTAACTAACGGTACGAACTATCTGTAACTCGGCTCAGTTTAATGTAAGAAAGGAAATTAGGGAGAGAAACGCGTTTTTTATATTCTTAGTTCAATACCAGTAATATCTTACGGGCAATTGCGTTGATTCATAAAAATTACGTTTAATGAAATATATTTACAAAGATACATTTAACCAAATATAAACCACACCACGTTTTATATTGACATTTCTAACCTCTTCTGATGCTTCAATACTATTCACAAGTTAAACGGAGGAGTAGAATGAATTTAATTAAGACCTCGTTATACAACGTCTTGACCGAAAAAATTGTATATAAATTATTACACAGAATAAATTAATTATACTGGTATGTTTTAAATAAATGTAATGGGCAAACAGTGGGAAAAAGTTTAAGAATTGACAATGTAATAAACATAATCCGAACAATACATCACTACGTTTCCTAGTTGAAAATAGAAGAATATCACAATGATTAATATTAAATATTAATTCAATATTTATATTAATATAAAATTTATCAAATTAGCAAATAAACGCAGACTTTCTGTCTTTTTGACGGTTTTTATGTTTACTTATTAATTAAATCGGGATAAATTATACCTTACTTACTGTTTTGATGTCCATTTTTTAATTAATATTAGAGAGTGAAGGCTTTCCTGGGGAATTTGTTTCAAATACAGTTCTCGGGTTTCAGCCCAGACGAGACCTCAATTATTAATATTAGATAATAATAATAATGTATAGAGTTATTATATACTTGACAAATGTCTTAGAATAATACATTTTAAAGGCTTAACAGAATTAAGAATATTGTAATGAAAAAGGGGGGATTAATTATTTAAATTATTTAAACATAATTAAATTTATAAAATAATAATTTTATTTACAATTTAAAACAACTTGTTTATTGGGTTCTGCACTATATACCAATGCTTTCAAATGTATCAATTAAGGAGAATTACTTTTTAATGATCAACGGCCTAGTTCAGGATTTCTACTGTGGAACGCAATGGGTAGCAGAGATTTTAGTCTTTTCTTGACAAACCTGTTTGATCTTCTTTCGCTCAGTTGCAGGTAGTAAGGGATTCTGGAACTACCTCGTGTTAAATTACCCTTCCTCCAGGATTAGTTGTGTACTTGATCCCTGTCTGCGGAAAAGGCGATGGATCTGGTACTACGGACGATTCAAGAAAATCAGTTTTTCCTTCTTTATAATGTTTATATTTTAGCTGTTAATTTTTCTAATATGGCAGACTTCTGATGAACTTGTACTTTCTTTGATTAGAATCCGACTAAACTACCCTATATCTATTTTCATCTTATCAACTGCCAAGACACGCTATTTAATTGTTAATTTCTCCTTCTGTCCTACTTCCTATTCCTTTCAACTCCTAAGACACACACTTCCTTCTCTCCTCCCCTACTGCCTCTTCCCTTTAACTTCTGAGCAACACTATCTAATTTATCGCCTAGTCCCTCACAGCCAAACTCTCCGTTTCCCCTTCTCAATGGGAAAACGCCACCCCACGTGACATGTCTCCGCCAATACTTATAAATGTTTCAGCAAGCGCGGGATTTGGCACTGACTTGGTAATTTTTCGGATTTGCGTCCCTGGTACGAAAAAAAAACCAAATCCCTTGTACCTGCAGGCATATTGGATTACTACTCGACATTTTGGCGCCTGGTATTTCCATCTCTTGTCTGATGACTCCGAATGTTCTTACTGAGTTTAATTTTCTGAATTTAATTTGTTTTAAAATATGAATCAAGTGGGGGGGATCCTACTGCGCTACACTGTCGTTTTCCTATTGACGAGATTTTGATTCCAATCAGGTTCTTGGAGAAAGGTTAACAATTAAGTTACGCACACTGGTACCTCTACTTAAAGAAATTATCCTACTAAATTTAGGAACGCCCAGAGTCAGTAAATTGCAGTCTTTCGCACCTGCCTGATGCAGTCTGATTGAAAATATTTTTCTTTGATGACGAACACAGATTATTTCTGTTATAAACATCGGCAGTTCTATCGCTAAGACAATGGAATTCCTTCCACTTTTTTATGGAAATTCAAGTGATATTTACCAAATGGCCACACCCATGTTTTCAGCTTTTGGACAACATAACTAAAACCTACTTTTTATTGACATGCATATGGAGCTCTCTTTATGAAAATAATATTTTTTCCTTGCTCTAAAATGGGTTTGTTTCGTCCCATTTATGTTAGACCATCGCCAGATTTTATTCAAATACTGTTGAAGTGCTTCTATATCAACACATGAGAACTTCCAGGAAATAGTGTAATCCCGCCACAAAGAATTTAATTGCTGATTTAAACTCTCTGAACTTTTCACTCACAAAAGCCGAAACATTATTGGCGTTGTTATACTTGTCTGAGGTTTCCTCTAGGTAATCTCACCTGAATTTTTTAGTTAATTGCCAACCCGGATCCACAGTTTGAACTCGTTAAAAATTCGCGAATCCATCACAGCACGCGTTGGTCGATACCAGAGGCTCGTGACTTTGGTCGTCGAATGCTGCTGAAAAATCTGTAACTGCGACATCGTTCCCGTACCCTATCGGGAAAATTTAGCGTAGGTAAGCAGAATATTTATTCTCTTTGAATCTACACAGATTTATACAATCATTTTAAATGATTCAAGTGCTTACAGTTTTCATATCGAAAACGTGAGACTCACCAGATTGTAGCTAGAGTTTATAGAACGTGAAAATTTAATATTTACTACCTGGGTGCCCGGTGATTTCTGGGAATTCATTTACATTAGCCCGCTGCATTATTTAATTCGACTGTAAAATCTTTGTCAACACGCGGTTGAACCATCAGCGAGAGCGTCACATTTTTTTTTTAATGTACCTGTCCAAGCCTCTACTTTATGACGTCGTAACTACCGCGATGACTTTGAATCTTAATCGAGTCATGAAACGAAAATGCTCAATTATACTTGTCCGGAAAAGATTCCTCTTCGGTCTGATTTGCGTGAAATAATGTGTATATAGTCTTTATTCAAATAATAAAATTGGTTGTGTGCAACACTTTTCTTTACATAACGTACCTCAATCATCATCTGCCATTTGATTTATAAAACATTAAGCACGTTTATTAACTTATTAATAAGTAATAATATCATGGTTGACAGATATATTTTCTTCGGTCTGATTAGCTTGAAATAATGTCTTTAAGCAGAAATGGTTGTTTCGGGTGGGATCGAACCCGAGTCTACGTTTCTGCTATATACCCCTCTGTCATCACTGCAGGTTTTGAGATGTGGCAATATATAAAATTGATCCCGCCAAATTGGTTCATTCTGAATGTGTCAATCAGCTAATTAAATTTATATAATAATTTTTTATCTCCGTATTTGGGCAGGGTTTCTTTCGTTTAATGCTTCGTGGCTCTGGACGTCTCTAAGTTGCTTTATTTTATTTTATGCTGCTTTACAGCTGCGTCATGAACGACACTTAGGCCTACATGGAATATAATTACGTATTATGGATATGGAAGTGCTAGTTGGGGTAGATTTATATTTCGTCAAAGGGGTTGATTTCTTTTATGAATTAATTAATATTTCCTTGGAATGCAGAGGAGTGTGTGATCGAGTTGGCGAGATGATATTCTCGTCTATATTTGGTGTATGACTCGATGATGTGTGTTATGGTGATCACCCATAACAGATAGAGGTGATTAAACGGAGGTGGGCAAGTTTGGCGTGTTCTTATTTGATTCTGGTAAATAAAACTTAAATAAAAATTTGCCAGTGTAGCGTGAGGTGGATTTAGGGTAATTTCCAACTGTGGGTGATAGTATTGGGGATTTTTCAAGAGGTGTATTTTGCTTATTTCTAAAAAGTGGATATTATATAATAATATTTATTTGACGACCATTAACAGACAACTTTAGAATTATTTTTACTCAGCTGTACTTTTCTGTACATATTTACACCCTTTTAGGATAAGCCATGTGACGCCGAGTGTTTAGGAGAATATATCATTAATAAAGAAATTAATTTTTTTGAAAAAAGGGGAAACAATTGAATTCCATTAATCTTTAACAATTATTGGTAACTAAAAATTACGTACATATATCTAAAAATGGGCCGTCTACTTCTCAACTCTTCTCTAGGGATTTAGTAGCTATGAAACAGAAGTTAGCTTCGAATTTTGACTACCACTCAGATAACCAAGGACGAGAAACAAATATTTGTACATCTGCTTGCATATCATTAGACTCCGGATGATGGTATATCTCGTGGACCCTCGGTCAGCAGCAGCCACCGGAAACAGCCACTCGTTGGCTCGAACATCCACAATCGAACATTTCTAGATAAATAATAATCTTCAAAATCATTGCAGAATCATAAACAAGGACGGTTCCAATTCAAGACGGAAAGTCTACTAGCAGTTGTACGAGACTAGAAATGCTTCAGATTCAATACTCATTATTGACTTCGGAAGGATGACTGATTGATAGAATTTGATAAGAAGGAGTGAAGAATGTATGTCAGAATGAATGAATGTATTCTTCCTCTCCGCAGTTCAGTACCACGGTCCATTGTTCTGGCAGGAGTTGAAAGTGTGTTCTTGCCAGAAAAAAGGGAGTAATCATTTTTGCATTTTCTTGGTGACCTTGTCAATCCAATCAAGCCCTTACGGGTCGATGCAGGTTGAGACCCTTTCGAACAATAGTATCCCATAAACTTAGGGCCTGAAAACGGTGGCTATGTGGACCCATTGTTTACATTAGTCAGCACAATTCAAGGCACCTTGGCACAAATCGAAGGGGAAAAAGATCCCTGAAAGTTAATGATAATTTAGGTGAAAGGTTATGAATTCTCAATGCCTAGTCTGCGGTTTCAGTTTGCTTTTTTAACGCGATTTTTAATGTTCTCCTGTAATGGATGGGAGGGCGGGATATATTATTTTATAATTACATAATATTAGGAAATCGTTGCTAAAAATGTTCGTTCGGAGTGTGGCGTTATATGAGTGCGAAACGTGGACGATAGGAGTCGCAGCAACGAAAACATAGAAGCCTTCGAAATGTGGTGCCATAGGAGAATGCTGGAAATCAGACGGGTGGATAGAATCACTAACGAGGAAGTTCTTAACAGAATAGGGGAACAGCGAACAATATGGAGGACGTTGACCAAGAGAAGGGATAGATTAATAGGCCACGTTTTCAGACATAACGTAAATGTATGGGGCAAGAACAGAGGGACGCGAAGGATGTAATACGCTAAGCAGATAAGGGAGGATGTAGTATGCGCTAGTTATGCGGAAATGAAAAGGCTTGGCCAAGATACGTTATTATAGAGGGTTGCATCAGACCAGTCTTAGGACTGAATATCACAAACGACGACGAAAACAAATATTATATAAGAATGAAAAATCCATTTACTCTATATTTATCTATTTACAATATACTACAATTTGATCACTTTTAAATTACAAGCCGGCATTCTTTTTAAAGATTAATAGTATATATTTACATATATTATATATTAATATTATAAACTAAATACACGAGTTCTACACTAAGGGTCGTTTAATCCCATAAATCAGAATTACAAACACAAATTCTACTCGGAATCGTCAGTACCAGGAAATCGGCAGAAGGTTACAGACAGTCATTACTATTTGTTCTCAGCTTGGCATGGAATTGTTGCTGGACCCAACCAAACTTTCGCATTGAACAATCGTCAGGGCTTTGGAACTCCTGAATGGATCACGCCTTCCTCCCGTTGTTCAAATTTCCGTGGCCAGGATATTCTCCAATTTTTAACTGATCACTCTAAACGATCAAAACTAATGCTCAGTCTTAATCATAATGCCTCTTAACATCCAATCTTAAAGTCTCCAATCATAATCTGCTTAATATCGACCTCCTAATCATAAAATCGACATTCTTAATGCCCCGAAATCCATTTTCCTTGGTTTTTAAAATACTTTTTCCCCACTTCCTTATTTAACATTTCGTTTGTGGCGGGATTCAATCCTGTCAAATAAAAATTATCTGTCCTCTGTGGGAGGAGTCATTTGTCCCACTCTACCGGCGTTTCTGGGGGAAAAACACCATCCTCGCTCACCATCCGATGCCACCAAATCTCATGAAACACGTCAAAAACCCATGTAGCGCCATCGTGTCTGGGTTTTATTACCCCTGTCTCTAACCTACGGCTTCCCTCGCGCCGATTGCCTTTGGTTTCGTACCACCAAATTCCGCTAGTAGTTGTGTTTTATCATTTAAACGCATATCTCATTTTTTGCACTAAAATCTCAACCTTCTAGAGTGCGGTTCTTAAGCTACTTCCATATCTTAGCGTTAAATATTGCCTAAAAAATGCTACACTCTCATAATTAGTGTGGAAATATTTACTAGTTCAAAAGAGCGCTGATAAATAGGAAGACATGCGAGTAGATAACTTAAAATATACAGAAGGTTTAGTATTATTAATAATACCACGATGTGTATATTCAATAAGAAACAGTTACGCATGAATTTATTTCTTTTTAAGTCACAAAAATATTGATTCGTGCAGTAACAAAATTCTCCCTTGCTTGAATTAGTTTTAGACATTTTCCATTTATTTTTTGCAGCGAAAACTACTAGAGTGTCTTTGATGATGCCATGTACGCGCATCGTTTGTCAAAACCACGTCACATTCTTCCTCTTTAAACGAACTGAACTTCCAATAATTCCTTAGTAATTAGACCACTACTAGTTATTCACTGAGCAGAAGCTAATAATATTTCATAATGTCATATTACGCCTGAAATGTGCGTCCCAGAATAATTAAATACGTGGCATAATGAACTATAGGCAATTTGATGGCTTACTGACTATACGGATATTATTATCTAGTTAATCACTGATATTACTAAATTATACGCTATAAAGCCCTGATCAGGTCGCTGCATGACGTGACTAACTTTAAGGGAAGAACCAGATAATTTTCTCAAAAAGCTTTATTCTAATGAGCACAAACATATCAAAGTTATTGTCATGTAAATAAAATGGAAGATTATTCTCAGACGTTCAGAAAAAGATCATCGTCTGTATGTAGCGCGGGTCCAACTTGGATCCTAGTAATTGTATCGCCCCTTTAAGTAATCAAGAACACAAATATATCATTCAAATTAATAGAGGTACAATTGTCAATTAGCCATGATTGCATGAAATTACTTTTACTTTAAGATGACAGAATAATTTTGTTCTGCCACTGTTTTATACTAGAGTAAATATAACAGTAATTAATCAATTGCATTCTTTATGTTGTTGCTTGGCTACGGTTACAGGATTTAGATATTTAAACAGACTTTTGGAAGATAAATGTACAAAATTTTTATACACAATTGCTGTATGTAAAGCGACATAAACCATGATTGTACGAGTATTTCTCATAAAAAATGGATGAAAAGGTACATTTTTTCCATTCCTGCATACTCAATAATATTCTTCTGATAGGCTTAAAAAAATAAAAATGAAGTTACCAATATAGTTGGATATTTTATATTCGAAAACTTAAGAATCCAAATTGGATTCCAAAACACTAGTTTATTTTTGTAATTAAATAAATATCAGTTATCATTTGAAAACAGATACAATTGTTACAAAAATATATTACTAACATTAACCCTGTACTTTTAGTTTATACTTCGATATCAGCAATTGTTTACATAAAAACTGCGTATATTTCCCTGTTTTTACAGGCCTTACTAGAAAGTAACCATAACGCTGAAGATGAAGATGCATCCTCTCAGTAAGTACTTTTCATTAACATGAATAAAAATATTCTTATATATAAGTTACTTTCGGTGCGTTTGTTCGACTATTTTTACTCGTATAATAACTGAGAAATCAATTTTAGTCTGTTATTATAAATATGTAATTAAAAATTATATATATGGTTGTAACGTACAGGATTTCAAGATGATTATTCTCTAATACAATTTTCAATTATAACTCATTAATTGTAATATATAAGAATTAATATCAGACATAATTTGTTCTAAACGAAAGACAATAGTTTCACTTTTCATGAATATAAACTGAAATATTTCTTGAACGTTATAAAATTCTTGCAGGAGTTTTACTGAATTCTACTCCTCAATGTGAGAAATTCACCCCCCGCCCTTTTCAATTCCCTTCCTATGCTATTAAAGGGGAAGTTGCCTGTTTCATGATCACCTTCATGTAGTCTGTTAACCCCAAAAAAAATTTTGGTTTATGTTCGCCCTTAAAAGCGAAAGTATTTTTTTACATGTTTAAATTGACTACTTATAGAATGATCGAATGTATCTATTCTTTTCTTGTTGACAATATAATAACGTCTGAATAAGTTTAAAATTAACAAATACATATTGAAGTAGCCAACGAACAGACAGAATTAGGCAATAAATAAGCATCGCACAAAGATTTCCCCAACTTCGCTGATGTTTTCATCTGTCAAAAAAGATCTTTACGAACGACACGGGAAGAACTATAGCGGCTGCACAAAATTTAATATAAAAGCAAATTATTCGGTATTTTAGCTAACATTTAATAAGAACAAAATGATAATCAATTCCCAAAAGGAAGTTATTAATACAGAATACTTAGGCAATAAATTTTAATAAAAGCTCGTACCTAAAATTTTAAAATGCTTTGAACTAAATACGAAATTATTTACCACCTCGGAACTCAATTTGATAATATCAAAAATATAATGAGCAAGAAAATCAACAATATCAGGCCACGCAATTTCTATTAACGTAAATGAAGAAATTTTTATATCCAGCATTATTTTGTATTGCGTTTCATATTTCCTAATTGAAATGATTAAGATCTAAATTAGAGGGTAAATTTTTTCTATTTTTATTTTGTATGAATGTTAATGTAATCATGGGAATTTATAATTAAGTTTCCATGTAGTTAGGTTAGCAATAAGGAATCGTAGCTATTGATGCATTTCATAGCCTTTTTTACGATAATTGCAGTGATGTTAAATTTAAAATAAAACATTTCTGTGGTGAACTTTACAGTAAATGAATGTCCTTTCCCCAATGGATGAATATTAATAATATAAACTAGAATAGCAAGAACAGTGGACCAATTTTAATGTTTCTGTAGAGCAGGGGTCGGCAACTTTTTCAGACGTGAGAGTCTTAAAATTACCATTAGAAGGAAGTGAGTAGGGTAAGAACAAGGATAGAATATACTGAGCAGATAGGGAGAATTTGGGATGTGGTAGTTATGTGGAATTGCAAAGTTTTACACAGAATAGGTTAGCATGGAGGGTTGCATCAGACCAGCCTAAGTACTGAATACAGCAACACACCTAAATTTTATTACATACGAAAATATTACACACAATTTAAATTAAATGCGAAGCTTCACATTGCGAATTTTGCTGATAACTTAGTTTAACTTCCCCTTTCTTGGACATTGGTCCAAATGAGCACCGATGAGGGTTGATCAACTTCGATTCCATGTACTTCATGTTTGAAAACAAACAATCCCAAATATATGTACACTCATCAAATTGCAGTGAATTATTGAATGTTCCATTTTCCTTGCCAAAAAATTTGCAGTTTTAGCAGTGGCAGAAGTTGCATTTCTTGCCTGGAGAATTGGTTTCATAAATAATTTTAAATTTTTGAATTTATTGGAGAAATTGTAAGAGTAGTGTTATATGAATCTCACCACGTTTAGAATTGTACAAATAAGCATACAATTTTTTCTTTCTCAGCATGAAAATTGTCTGTAGTTTTTTATTATGGATTTGAATGGTGGCCACAATAATAGAAGAATAAATAAATACATATAAAATCATATATATAATTTATAGAAACCGAATTTTTGTTTTGAAATATAATTATTATTAATAGTTAATCATAAAATGTGTGTATATATATGCATACAACTCGAAATTTACGACTTAAAACGACAATTTTATATCGGCAGTGTATTCTACGTATTATGGAAAAATATAGTTAATTTTGAATTTTCTGTACGTATACAATGCGAAAGTCCAACTTTCCTTAGTACAGTAGGTGAAAGTACTTTATTTATATGATTTAATAATGTTGCAAATGTGTTTTCATTGCACAACTAAAGTAAAACTTCGAAATATAACAATACGGTTTTTACTTACAGTTATAAATACTTTGAATACCGCAAAATAACAATTTAAATAACTTAGTTTTAACCATTTTATAAATTGTGCAATTAATAAAATATTTAATATTTTATTTAGAATTAAGGTATTTGAATGCGTGAACCCCGTTCCCAACCCCTGCTGTAAAGCTAAAATAATTCCATTGATGGGATCCAATCACTTTATTTTTTCAATTTATGAGGTAGCCATTGTCAAGTTAATAGTTGGTTATCAACAATAGCCTAGTCTAAAGATGAGTTTTATTTCATGGATCTGTAATCATTTTATTAAATTAATAGTTATCTTTTTATATATTTTGTGTTGTATAGTGTCTTAGTACATTATCTGCTCTTCTAAGGGTTTTCTTCATTACTGAAAACTTTGCATATTTTTTACATAAATGCTGTTTTAAATAATAGTATTTGCACCGAATCCTCCAAATGACAAAACCATTTTGTTCCTAATAAAATACCCAACTGTGCAAAAACATGTTGCATTAGGTATCTGTAAATGGAAAACGGAGAACGTGGACCGAAAGTGTTCATTGCCTGGATTATTCATCCTAATTCTAGAATATCACTTGGCATAAAATAGTTAAACTTTAAGACCATTTACCTTAGTTACAAACTAAAATATATTTAAGTATCAAAAACTTATCAACACAATTTAGTTTAATCAGGGTCAATATCATTACTATTTGTTTTACCACCTAATTTCGAGTGTTTACTGGCTGCTACATTATGTATTGATTTATTTAATTCTTGTTATTTATATTAATTATATCACATTGCGATAGTACTCTTCATTAAGTTCCGTTAAACTATTTTTTTTGTAAAATATAAATAGCCAAATCATTTACCATGATTTTAACAAAGGAAGTCAATGAATACGATAAAAAAGATTGTGACAAAGTAGGCAGAAACCAGGAAAGTGAAATAATTCCATGAGCTCTTCAAATAATGACACAGAAAGCCAAAGTAAAACTCGAGGTGAAATTAATATAGAACAGCGAAAAATTGTGGAGCACAACAGGGGCCAGAAAATTAAATACAATTAATTCAATTATCTATTTTGGAAACAATAATCGACGACTTAAATAAGTAAACAATACTGGCAATTTGTCAGCAAATTTTATATTTGTTTTCTATATTTGCGACGTTCCGTCCATATTTATGGACTTCATCAGGTAAATTTTAAATGAGTAACATGTATGTAAAAGTGGATAATTATGCGTCGTGTACTTCGTCCTGCGAAGGTTACGGCCGAATTGATATTTAACAATGTTAAATAATTATCCACTTTTACATACATGTCATTATTTTCAAATTTACCTGTTGAAGTCCACAAATATGGACGAAACGTCGTTTATATAATAAATAAGTAAAAAAAATTCGTGACAAATTTGCTGCATTGGTTTATTTTATTTATGCTTGTCAGATTATTGATTTATTCAATAATGGACGACAAAATTCGTAACTGACTTATCCACAACGTTCACATTGTTGTCGAAAAGGTAAGTGAACTTGCCTCCCATTTTCCGTAGCGTCTCAAACGTTGAATAATTTATTAGCTTCACAAACTGCTGAAGGAAAAAGGAAATTCAGAATAAACTTTAAGAGACGGCGGGCGTGTAGGCTAGTAATTAATGGTGTAATGCAACCCTATCAAAGAAAAGCTTTTACAGTGAACGAAGTTAAATTTCAGGAACCAATACTAGAACTGAATACTTACGTAATGATCAATTTTTAACTCGAATATTCGCTCATTCGTCTGTGTTAACGTGGCTTTCTAAAGAGTATATAATTAATAAAAATTTATTTAGCATATTAAAATAGTTAAATGCATAATATCGTCCACACGGAAAACTGTCAATTGTTGATTGAATAAATATATACACATACATAAATAATACAAATTTTGTTTGTGCAAAAAATATCACATCCTTTTACAGGGATAATTATCGTGGTGATATATTACAGCAAAATTTAATTTCATGGTATATAAACAAAATTCTATCGCAGAAAAATTCACCTAATATTGCATATAACCGTGCATGTTCCATTTTCCTATTCCGCACAAACTTCGTCATCACAACATCCCTCCAATTTTCCTGAAATGTATCTGTACTCTGCTGTTATAAATCACTTAAGTTATATTTTTCCATACTACTCTTTTAGCTAACTCATATCAAAACTCTCTAAAGAGCTTCGCAGATCAATTTTCATTTATTTTCTTTATTTAACGTTTTGTATGTTGCTCGTCACTAAATTTTCTGTTCGTTTCAGCTCTTCGGAAGATGAATCGAATAAAGTCATACATGAATACAATATGAATTATCCACATCGAGGACATGCGCTAATTTTTAACCACAAAATCTGTTGTAACATGCCAGGTGAGAGGGAAGGAACCGACTACGATGTCATGTCCTTGAAAAGGTGTCTTAACAAGCTACAGTTCGAAATAGACATCTACAATGACAAAGAATACGCCGAAATAACGAGAATATTACTGGATGGTATGTTTCTTTTGTCATTTACAGTTTAATCTTCTTAGTGTCAATGTATTAAGTACATGTTTTTATGTTAAGTACATTTGAATAATATTAATATTATGTTAGGGTGATTATAGATAAAATACACGATGAGCATTCTTCGCGGATTCCCTTTAATTAGTCTGTGAAGAGTGTGGTCGGTAAACTGTAGGCGAGTGGAGAGATCTTGCATCGGGTCCTGCCGTTGACTCGGACTAGCTCAATGGTGCAAGTTCCCATGTTCAATTCTCGTGATTTTTCCATTCTGATCCGCTAAATTAGTTTCATTGCCTTTGCCTGAACTTCAACCGGTAGCAATTTTTCTCTGTTAAAATAAATCATCCAATAAAGTCTCACGATTGATAGTCAAATCTGAAATAGTATTAATAGTGGTACTCATTTTTTTCTCATTGTTGTGGGAGGTGCTGACGTACATTAATATATATGTATAGTATTGAAATGAACATTTAACGAACTTGAGTAGAAAACAAATGGCAAATCGTGAGAGAAGTATGCAAAGTTACTGTTTACGTATTCGTAAAATACTAATGTCTGATGGATTGCGCTGAGTGTTTACTATTGAAAGGTCGTTGTAAGCTTATGTTCTGGAATTGTTGCTGCGTCAGAAGCAGTGAGTTTGATTTTTGCGATGGCGAGCTTCTCACTGAAGATTAGCAGACTGCGCCTTACAGCTATTCTCTCAAGATAGTCGGACTCGTACATTTCTTCTGAAAACAGCGTAAAAACTACCCCCCTCCCTCTCCATCCTCTGGGATCACTAGAAACTAAGCTTACTTGAGTGTACTACTTCTCTCCGACACTATGCAAAAGCAGCATTAAATTCTCTCTTTGTAAGACTCATAAACTAACAATCCGCTCCGTTCAGTACTCACATGTGCAAACATCCTTCCTTCCTTCCTCCATTGAGGGCCTGGGCCTGGGCCTACCGAGTCGACTGCGGACTGTCATTTTGCATGGCACATTCCGAATTTGGAGTGACACGTGGTTAGTCTGAATCCCAGTCTTCGCGACCATGACGACACAAACATCCAAGCCTATGCCAGGATTCGAACCCGGGACCTCTGGGTTGTGAGGCAGCAACTAGAGGCTAGCCACTACACCACAGGGGGTCGGCGGAAACTATTCTTGCTGACCAAAAATATATCAATCACCCTCTCACTGAAATTATTTGGGAGCACATAAAGAGGCACTATTTAGTGAGACTGTTTTCTGAATTTTTTACAAAAAGAACATGGGTGATATTTCCTGAATTATTTAATTTAGGGTGCGAATTTTTAGAAGTGATTTCTTTCAGAGGCTGGAGCTGATCACGGTGATTGTGACTGTTTCCTTACTGTCGTCCTCACACACGGAAGTAAAGATGGTCACCTTGCAGCCAGAAACAGGCGGTATTCCATCGATGAATTGTGGAAACCTTTCACCGCTGAGAAGTGCCCATCTCTTGCAGGAAAACCGAAGATATTTATTGTTGAGGTTCGTATTCAAAGTATCACTGCTCGTCAAAGATTTTACATTAGCCTGCCACAGAGAATATACGTCCAGACATGTCCATCCTACCTGATGTCAAGTTTTCACGTGTAATATTTGTATCAGTTCTGTGTCTCTTATTCCTCTCTGAGCCGGTTTCTTATGAGCAATTCATAATCCAGAAGGATGTTATAAACACAGGTACTTTTGTCGAAGTCTGCCTAAAAACGTCCCGTACAGGGCAGCACCAACAAAACGTTTAATATAATTCCATTATTTCAATAGGCTTGCAAAGGTAATTGTATTGATTCCGGAGTACCGATAACCGTGGCTGATATTGGTGGCCAGTTCTTGGACGACGGCGATCAAGTCAGTATTGAAGTTCCGACTCACGCCGATTTCGTGCTGGCCTACAGTTCTACTGAAGGTAAGACTTGAGCAGTCGGCCTCTGTTTACTGCAGTACAAGACAAATAATAAAGACACACCTTTTTCAATTCGTCTAGGATACGTTTCTTTTAGGAACGTGTGTAAAGGCTCGTGGTACATCCAGTGCCTGTGCAGAGAACTCACTCTCCGCGCTAGACGCGAAGATCTGCTCACCATCCTCACTCGTACTGCCTGGAGAGTGTCCATGAAGAAGGCTAAACTTTTGAACGGTAAAACGGTGGAAAACAAGAAACAGATCCCGTCTTTTACGTCCATGTTAACTAGAAAGTTGTATTTTAGGAAAAAGAAGAATAAGAAAAATTGATATTCTAAATAATTATAATTTCAAAATTCAACTCCTTGGTTTGTTAAATAAATTGTATGTGTTATATACAAACACAATTGTTAGTTAAATTTTTTAAGACTTACGGGTTACATAAGGTGTACAGGAAAATATTTTAAATTGGGTTATGTGAACGCATATTGTGTATAATATAAAAATTATTTCACTAGCATGAATGACATGTCGTAAACTCATATCTTTTGATGCTCCTGTGCTTCTCTCCTATACATTGTTTCTTTGTCTTCCTTTTATATTTCCTAATCTTTAAATTTCATGATATACGAGGCAGTCAAATAGTAACCGCAATATAGTAATAAAAGATCGTTTAGTAGAATTTTTTTAACAATTATAAGTAAAAGGTGTATATATCATACGAGCGTGCGCGGTATGTTGGTAAATGGGACGTCAGCGACGGTAGCGTGATGGCCGCGGCCTAACAGACTTGCACCAGGGAGAAACAGCGGCTATACGGTTTTTCGGTATTGAGGGCGAAAGACCAACAAACATCTAAAAGAGAATGAAGATGCAGTACGAGGATTTGTTTATGTCACTGTAGCCGGTTTATGAGAGGTACAGGAAGTTTTGAAGTGGACTGTCAACTCTGAGTGATGAAATTCGTTCAGGTCGATCGCACGCTGCGATTACGCCAGACACTATCACTGTAGAGGACTGACTGATCCGAGAGAATAATCAACGAAGTGGCAGAGGAACTGAACAGCGCACTATATCATTCAGGAAGAGCTGCAATACCCACAATCTTCGCTAGATGGATACAAAAACATTCCACCCAAACTGATAGATTGACCTATGGATGCCCGTGACGTTATGAAACCTAAGCAGATGGAATTTTACCGCATATATAGCCAGTAGAGATGAATGTTGGGATCAGTGCTTCCAGTTGCAGATGAAGTGAACCAGCAGAGACACAAGCGTCAGTGGGTAAAGCGGTGCTCTTCTGAGACTGGAAACACCTAATCCTGGAACATTATATCCCAAGGGGGAACTACGTGAAAAACATTTCATATTGCTATTTGGTTGAGAATCGTCTGCAGCCTGCAATCCCGTCATTTTAAATACTATTTTAGAACACTTCAAGGTCGTAACGATGCAATTTAAACATATAACGTATGTAGATAGCAAATGCCGTTAGCATCAATAATGGTTAATGATGACGAGATTGTTGAAGGCTTCTACAATTTAAAATGAATGTTATGTACAAAGATTGTTACGGGTTTTACTGGCGTATCAATTCTACCAGTCTAATTCATCAATAAATATACAAACTTTAAAAGCAAATACAAAAACAAACCTAAGGCTTAGTTTATTATACATACATACATACATATATATATATATATATATATGTATTGTCTTTGGACTAATAATACTTGATGACGAATGTAATGCGTGGGACAGGTAAGAATTGCACATACAACGACAGGATGTCAATAAAGTCCTGATAACTGTAGTGAATTTCAAAAACACGCATATTAGATTAATGGTTAACTTTTCCCCTTTCTTTACATTACAATCGCAATTAATGTATAATTGCAGAGATAATGGTTTCAAAATGCGATGCACAGTTTGCCGCTGACGTGGAGTTGTAGAGAGGATAGGACGGAGTTCACTCCAACACAAATTTTGTTATGGCAACTTGGTAGTGTAAAAACTATTTCGAAGCGTCGATGGAAGGGATTTAGTTCAGGTTATGTTGTACGCCATAAAGCATTTGTAAAAGTTAGGAAATGATAAGTACAGGGTGTAGTAAAATGACCTTGGCAATGTCTGTATCCTGTTCGTCAGTTATATACACGGTGTTTCGTCCCTTAATTTGGGACCTCTTCTGGTGTTTTAAAAGAAACAAGAAATTGAAGTAGAATAAATTTTGGTCTCTAAGCTCGTGCGACAAGCACATCAAAATTTCTTCTATTTTCAATTTCTTTTTTCTTTAAAACACCAGATGAGGTCCCAAACTAAGGAACGAAACGTCGTGCATTGAACCAATACATAAATTTATTCTGACTTACAGGTCTTTTTATCGTTTTTTATAATGAATGTTATTAAAATTATGGTAGATTCGGCAACTTCTATTCAACGAAAGTTTCCCTGATCTTCTTCTACGACGCACGAGTTACGCTTAGGTAACAATTCACGGGTATTACGGAAAGTTATTGTTAGTAAATAAGAGTTCCTGATTACAATATTTGGCTATATGCTTCCCATTGCTTCTCATGATAAATGCGAGACAATATGATGTTACTGTAAGTGATAAAAATGGACATAATGTTTTTTTGATACAGAATGACGAAGTGTGCGTGATAATGTGGAGCGTCTTCGATGTTCTGAAAATTTCATCTTTAAATACGCTCAATCGATCTCTCAGCACGTGGCTTGGTGTTTCCACATTTAATGGCAGCGCTGCTTGAGAATACAAAGCGTTAAAGACAATCAACCACATGCTTTCTATCCACTCTATCCCACTCTCTACTTCACTCCCAGAAATTTAAACGGGGCAGCGTATTCCAACGACATTCCATTACTTTTTGCCACCTGTCCTGGAAGTAAGACAGACTCATCTGTCCCAAATAAGTAAACGAATGTATCAGAATAACTTGGCATTCATACGACAGTAAGGTATGGGAGGGAAAGAAATTTCAGTGTTGGCAACTCCCTTACAGTAATTTTTTGGTAGTATTTTAGTGCGTCTACAAGTTCAGGAGAATATGCCGTAATGGGATATATTTGCTGCTATTTTCGTTTTTTGGATTTCACGAAGTAAAATATACTGTTGTTACTTCTGTATGTAATAAATAGAGTTTAAAACCTAAGAATTTCGAGGCACGTAACAATGAATTATAATTTTGTGTCACATATCATTTCAAAGAACAATTATTTAGCTATAATTTTAGGCCAGTTCGGGTTTAGTGTCTGCACGGTGCAGGAGTCAAGTGACGATTTGTGAGGCCAAGAGTACGTATC
Source organism: Eucriotettix oculatus (assembly GCA_034510155.1). Taxonomy (NCBI): domain Eukaryota; kingdom Metazoa; phylum Arthropoda; class Insecta; order Orthoptera; family Tetrigidae; genus Eucriotettix; species Eucriotettix oculatus. Next base: position 63,245,664 of record CM067379.1, on the reverse strand, counting down.
ACTGCGTAGGCCTTATCTTCTTCTTCACCTCACAAACATATTCTTTTCTTCAATGGGCATTTTATCTCGTTTTATTCCACGGTTCTATTGTTAATGCTTATTTTCACTTTACAAATAATGAAATTATGTTCCTCTAGTATTTATACAACAATTTTACATCTTATAGTTTTACAAACACACATAAGAAAGTTCCTGTTAAAAGTGGAAATTTTTCAATTCCAAGAAACCTGTTTTCCGGAATTCATTCCATTTTACCGCCTCCTAAACTCAAGGAAAAGGGATATAAAAGGAAACGACTTTCAAAGAAGTCAGAACTAATCTCTTAACCGTTTAAGAATTGATAAGAAGAAAAATAACAAATGGAAAATAGAAAAGCAAAGCAAAGACTGAAAGGTTTTCAAATAAAGCAAATGACATTTTTTCTTAAAATATTTTTAATGGAAAGATGTTTGTTGTAAACTTACCAAACGTTTTGTGTGATTGATTACATATTAAATAATAGACGTCTCGTTCGCCTAGGCTATAAAGTGGACTGCAGTGGAGAAGAATACGAAGATAAATTACGGTTTGATTGTAACACTTGAGTCATACTTCACTTTGAGTGCTTAAGTGACTGAAAACTTTCAATGCAAATGTTTCAGGTTCTGGTTAAACACCGTCTCGCCCGTTTCTCCGTTTAAGCTGAAAAAAGCATTCTCTAAACTTTCAAATCTTTATTGAATACGATCCTCTAGAATATTACCCAAATTATTATTTTATCTGACGTATTGTAACTAAATAAATAAATATAAAGACAAATAAGTCCGAACAAGTTTAATACCAAATATTCACTTCAAAAGCTACAATGATACTAAAATAGATACAATTTTTGATAGCAATTACTACATTGATGTTTAATTTTTACATTCAATTGATTGAAAAAAGTGCCGAGATTTTCATGTAGTTTATTCCGAAAGTATTTAATATGACACTGTATTTAAAGTAAGTAGCGATATTCATTTAAAAATAGAAAAAGATTGTTTTCAGATATTTTAATATCAATCATTACCTTATTCCTCATCTTACTACTCTGCATAATCACAACCTCGTCAATTTTTGTTTTCCTACTGATACAGCGTTTCGAAATGTTCAAAACAATTGAATTATCCGCCGATGGTTAAGTCAGATCAGTAATACGTGTCCTGTATCAAGGAATGTTACTTCAGCAAGTATTCATTATCTGAGGTGTATGGGGAAGTGATTGAATGCTGAGGAAATTGATTAGAAAGTTTATTGAATGTCGTGAAAAGGAGCACGATGAGCCGCGGTTCGGCCGTTCGTCTGTGCCCTCATTCTTTGACAAAGCCATACAAGAATTTATTTCCCGTTATGATAAGTGCGCGAATAACAGCGGTGACTATGTTGATAAGTAGTTTGAGGTTGAAAATACAATACCTGAAAAACAATGTTCTTTTCTTTTTAAATAATTATTGGTACTTACTTTAAAATCTAGAAAATAATAGAAATAAAACCAAATTATTATTTTTGGTTACAAAATGCATGGAATCAGCCAGACAATGCAATTTAATTGTATTAAAACTTAATTTCTCTTGCCTTAATTATTTTTAACCCACTACTAGAAGATCTTGACAATTTATAAATAATTTAATTCAACAACTTAATACGGTACCATTGAAGAAATTTTTGTCATAATTATTAAGGTCTCATATTTTAGAACTCATCTTTGTGCATAATATTTAAGACTAGCCTTAGTATGGTCAAGGATCAAAAGTGATGTAGAAACGTCTACACTCTTAAAGACTTGTATATTAATTAAAATTGGTTATGTTTGTAATTATGTGTTGTGCGGGTCTTTGCTTTTATTTATGATTACGTTCAATGGTGAAGTCCCACATTATTTTAGTTTCAATGTAGCCCTTGAAGTGCATATTTGGTATTAAACTTGCCCTAACTAACTGACCATTACATTAATTTCTGCTTCGTCTACAAAAGAGCTTTTATTTATTGTTATATTGTACGCTTTACATTTTTACTGTTTACTGAGAATCTACCCTTATCCAATGGTAATTTATTTCTGTTTCTTTATCGGTTATAATTAATATGGGAAAGAGATCAATACAATTTCATATTTCTATTTCTTTTTCTAATGCCTTTGATTTTAAATTCACGAGGTTATTTTTATTAATTATAGAAATTTACTGCAAATTCCAAATTGTGATGTTATTGTTCGTTGAAAGAACTAATTTGTGTTAGCTTATACGGGCTGAAATAACTTAATGATTATTTGAATTCATGAAAGTTTGAGATAATGAATGGAGAGAAGGATTACGACTATGTTTCAGTTAATAGTTTGTGATATTTAATTATTAACTATTTTTATCAACTGAAATACGCACGAGGAAAAAGAATTCGCAGCTTGGCAAAAAAGTTTCCTCAGTAATTTCATGGCGATGAGTAAGAATTTTCTTAAAGGTTAATAAATCTATCTTTGAATATAGGCCGCTCCAGAGTGCCAGTAAGTAGTGAAGAGAAAATTACGATCGACAATCGTTGATGGTGGGGCAAAGGGCGAACGCTTCTTTCGTTGTAACTTAAGTCCTCCAACATTTATTTCCTTTTATTTTTTCAACGAGTAGCCCACATTGGAGGGCGATTGTTAATCTTTTCAATTAACGTTGTCGAGTGAAACCTCTGTATTGTAACGAGGCAACTGTTATGAAGAGCTCGATATTTATCTGCTTCATTTCTATAGAAACAGTTAGCGGGGATGAAAACGGATGTGAGCTGCCTAAGTTGTGGTCATTATTAATCCTCCTGGGCGTGCGAGTTGATCGAGTGCGAAGGGGGACAGGTGACTCCTATTTATAACCAATACAGACTAATATCCGGACACCCGCAAAAGCAACCAGTTGAATTAACTAAACGGCTCGTGTGAAACCGGCCTATTTATTAACCATCCCACCAAATTACTACATCAATCAAGTCTAAAACGCGCCTGGTGAAATAAACATCTCAGAGCTTGATTTAATTGTGTCATTTACCATTGTGTTCGCCGCCCTATAATCTTTATTTATTATGCCCTATAAAAGTTAGAGTTAATTTATTGAAAACCACAATTAAGAGATTTGAATTCCCAATCATTACTGTTCATTTGCTATCAATCACGTCCCTTATGAAAACGCGAGGCTCGTACTAGAAAGGAAATTAAAATTGCTTTTAATGATCATAGCTAATTAAGTTTATTTACATGTACAACCAAACTGTAAATATATTTGCCCTATAAATACCTGTGGTTCCGCAGATCTCTATTAACTGCACTTATCACGCATTTAAAAACTTCATAGTAGTTCACACGGTTCGTTACTAACAAAACCTATAGTCCGTTAGCATCTGCATATATCTATACTAAAAAGCACACATACACCAGAAAAGCAAGAAATCTACCTATATTTTCAGAGAAACCACGCACTAGCACCCAACCCCGCAACTCGTAAAATATATGCTGATATATCACTTGAATTCTTGCAAAACGTATCCAATTTTTTTAACATTTAAGTGGCATATGATTAATTTCTTTTAACATTTTGATCCCTAAAGGTTTTCAGTCAGTCTCAATTATGAAAAATATTTTACATATTTTTGTACAAATATATTTCAGCGTCGTCGAAGAAGCTTTAACGTTTAAACACGATATAGAATATGATAACTTTAAGATCAGTCATAAACAACCAACTAACTTAAAAAGAAAACTTTTGGAATCTATTGACATATTTCGCCTTGCACCATGTGTTACAGCCATTGTAGTCTAGCGCGAACCAGGGAACGTTTCAGATATCGAAAAATTTACCAAATTGCCTCGGGTTATGAGTAAAAGTTACGTCTATATACACGCAATGCTTTTAAAATATTTCGTTGTGCATTGTAGAAATCCTCTGTACCATAAATCGTTTTGCCCTGAACGATCTTAGTTTCTTTGGGCGCTAGGATTGCTTAACACGCCGTTCTAGTGAAGAGCTCTTTTCATCGCAATTGACACATTTTTGCTTTAGGTCTATCGCATTTTTCAATCGAACGAGGGTCTGTTCAGCAACCGCATTCAGCCGTTTAATTACACTCATCAACGTGGTGGTCAAATGACAAACGCCGCATTGAGGAGAGGCTGTGTGAGTCTACCTGATGAGCTGGAAACCGATTAAGAGTATTTCATCTATATTGAAGTTGCTTTTGATCAAAACCCGAATCTATTTGATAAATGTTTCGCTATTTAGTGTAAACTCTCAAACGTCTTCTTTTATCTCAACAGAAACATGTTATAAATTTGGACTAATTTGGGAAGGTGAGTGAAGACTTCGGATGATAGTAGAGGCGCAACGGACCATTCTTGAGGCTCCTTATGTAGGATTAAATCGCTTTATAAAGACATGTCCTTGCCCGGGTATGTCTTAAACATGAACTGCACCAAGTCTCCTAAATAAATCCTTGAGAGATTTTCAATTTTAAAATATTGCTAAGCTACGGAAGTTGCGTTATAACAATCTGGATTTATAATCTGGGTGGCCAAGAGTGGGTGTGATTTCAATATTTTCCCATTAAGTTAAATACTGTAATTTATGGTCGCCGGCAGCTTTACCGTCACGTTTCGTGTCTTTTATGATATCGATGTAATCGGTGAGTTTTTAGGGTGTTCTTAATTCAACCATAAAGGGCGAACAGCTAAGGACGTTAAACACCAATAAGACTCAACACCACTGTTATCAACGGTTTACCGAGTAGATAAAGCACTCGCCGTGGTCCTGAAGATCGGGTAGCCACGTTTCCGGAAGCACAGCGATACGAGAGTTAAATATGTTGTCTCGTTGTTGAAGGCAACGAACAAGGATCCCAGAGTCTGGATCTGTTGAAGTGTCGAACTCGTCCAAGAAATGACTGCACAAGTTGAGTTTTTTACAGGTTTTTTTAGTAGGAACAGCTTACAACGTTCAGTCGCAGTTACATGAGCAGTCTGTTTTCTCCTCACAAACTCGCCTTAGTTTTATACAAGAGTCTCATCAGTCTAAGAGGTGCCAGACTTGCATCTGTTTTTGGGGACAGCCCCATGGCTGTTTGTTCTCCCCCTGATAAAAAGGTCACATGTGATTAAAAACCACGTGGCCTTTTCATTAGTGTTTTTCTTAAAAATGGGATCACAGGGTTAGACAGGAAACATTAGTCTGATAAAGTGTCACATGTGGGTGAAACCTATATGGAATCTTTATTAGGGCGTTTTCCTAGATAATATTTAATGTGCCTGTGTCGGGACCTACAGACACGATTATTAAAATTTGTATCGAGCGGGATTGGGATCCATGGATTGTGCTGGCAGGGAACAAGATCTACGTAGCACATTACCAGGCCAGGATGTTCCACACACGCGCTGTTCTTTTCTGAGTAAAAACGTGTTCACAGTAATAAATTTTCTTATACATTTAACAATTCAGTGTATGGATTCTGACTTACTAACTTCATTATTATTAAATTTACTACATAAACGCCTAACGGCAATAAAAGCTCTGATAAGGAGCATTGAGAATAAATTTAGATGAAATATATTATCTGTATAAATTAACTGCACTTTTGTTAAGCGATTTTAAGCCGAACGTATTTTAAAATTCTATCACGCTAACTTTGCTCATTTTTCAGAATAAAGGAATGTGGGGCTGATTTCAATAAATCTTTGTATAGTTTTTATGAAGAACAGTGAGATAGTTCTCAGTGCTATTACCATCTTGAGACAAATGGTGGATGTTACACAATATTGACTGTTCGCTTTTCACCTATATCAATTAAATTTATACAGTTGGTATATAAATACGTATTGTGACCAATAAATAGTATATGAAGTAACTGACGTTCAAAAATATTTTCATTTTGTCCGTTTTTTGGAGTAAATCGGTCCAGCCAATTTTGATGAAACTTTATATCAAGAAAATTGAGTTTAGAAGAATATAGCCGCACAATAACCTTATATAAGGAGCTAAAATTTAAAAAAGTAATATTAAATAAAGAAAGCTTAATAAGGAAAGAGTTGTAGAACGTTGTCATTTAATATAGTTACTAGATAATGTTGTCACATTAAAGACTGTAAGCTTACGGGTACTCACCTGAAACAGAAGCAGCGCAAACTCCAGAAAACCTTCAGTAGTTAGGACAGGCTCTTGGGTACTTGTCTCACGTCCTTCCGAATGACGGGAGATCTATGTTGCTGTTTTAAGTTATATTCTTTTCCTAAATACAGTTCTTGGGTTTCAACCGGTAAATACTTTCTCTCTGCTATTGTGCAACTGACAGCACTACATTTTAAAACTTGGCCACTTTTCTTAATCTTTCGTACAAATTTATATTTCTACATTACATTTTTGAAAATACTCAATTATTTTGTAAATAAGGAATATACTTTAATTTCTCTTTTGTGGCTTTAAGATAGACGGGAATAACACTGTCCCTTATGGTTGTTATGAGTTAATTGGTCTGAGAGAAATGAGGACAGTAGTCACGCTGCCGCCCTTGTATAGATATATATACTATCCTGCTCTTTGAGGAAACCAAGGTAATTATTTCTATTAGTACCGTTCCTAGAATTTCATCAACCTTAGTAACCTTAGTAACAGTGCTCAAAATAAGGCAAAACCGCATTCGGAAGAACGGAAACCACGAAATCTTTTCTGAAATCCGGGTGATTGTTCTTCAGCACGTTGTTCGTGGGAGCTACGCAGACAATATAGTATACATCGTATGAAAGACAATTAACCGGCTAGTTGGTATTATAATGTGGCCAATCAATGTATTTGAAGAAGCAATACAGATTCCAATGAAATGAAGGGAGAACTTGATGGTATACGTGGAATTTGAGAGCCATTGTTAGCTGAGTAACGAGGTGGCACTGCAGGAATCGATAGAGTCGCCATTTATCGTGGGTAGAAAAGCCGACATCTGCTGCGTGAAAAATGGTTGTAAATGTCATACACAATTTCGGGTGTGTGTAGGAAGACGAAGAAGTACCAAAAATATTGTTGTTTCCGTTTGTCTGTCTTTCCAACACTCACGCAAAGTAACACTGAACACAAAGTTTGACGGGTTACAGATCTGAAGCGCTTAACCTGTGAAGAAAGAATAAATTAACGGTCATTATTTATATTCGAGGCGTGTTTTTGACTGCGAATTTTTGAACGCAAAACCAGTTCGCACTCAGAGACGAACAATATCACACTGAAATCTGATTAGTCTTAATATAATTTGTTATTCGTCACAAATCGGGTTCAAATGAAGTAGAATAAGAACCCTCGCAACTTATGAATTAATGAACCAATTCACTCTAATAGAAAACACGTTTATTCACTGTAACATAGACAAATAAAGGACATATATATGGTCTTAAGAAATAATAAAAAAATATAGAGAATTATATTGCTGAATCGTGCTTATTTATTGTCGTCAATAAATAAATTCTGTGAAGAACAATGATAATGAAGTAATGGTATTATAGTACGGAATTATATAGTATATTTTTTGACTTGAAGTATTTTACAAAGAATTCAATTACTTTACGTATTGGCGAGTTCATCGTCAGTTTAGAACAGGAGAAAAATTAAAAATGGAATTGGTAAGATAGCTTTTTCCTCGTGATCGTTTTCTTAACCACTGTTTTTTAACAACAGGCTACATGAGGGTGATCCTGAAGCAGGCATCCCTCGTATAGCGCTTATATTGCTAATAACTTCTTGTTACAGTTAGAAGAAGAAGAATTATATATTTTACTTGAACAGATGTTCAAGCTGATACGAAGGATGAGTATTATGAAGCACTTTGGAAAATGGTTTACGTACCAAACTCAAGAACATAATCCCAGAAAAAAGGCGAAAAGAGCACGGTTCTTACAACATTGTTAAAATGGGAGAGGGACCATATTCTACCTAATATGTGTTGCTATGTGCATCATACCAGCGTGTGATAATACCAGTAAAATTTCTTAGATGTAATTGCCCTTTCAATGGCTCTTTATACAACTAAACACATTCTACAGAGTGTATGAGTAACCGGTAACATGAAATAATGCTTTACTTTCAGCAAATAAATAGAACACGATCGTTATCTTGATTCTTGGCAACTCAATCCATGTGTCTCCTTTCGTATGTTAATTATGCTTAATATCACCAAATTGGATATTCAAAGGAATGTGTTCTGGTTATAAACTTTAATAAGCCAATAAGTCCAATATTACATTTATCTGCAGAAGCTTTCGACTTTCGTCATCCCCATTTGCAACTGAACATTATCGTTATATTTTAAACTTAATAATGAATATAATACAATTTCAACAACAATTTTGTACTCATCCAGTTTGCGACGTGTACTCGACGAGTACAAAATTGTTGTTGAAATTTTATTATAATGATATATTAGGGTTAATATATAACATAATATTCAGTTGCAGATGAGGATGGCGAAAGTCGAAAGCTAAATGTAATGTTGGACTTAATGGCTTATTAAAGTTTATGTTTAGTATTTATATCGGAGATTTGAATAAATAGAAAACTGTTTTTTTTTCATAATCTGTACCAATAAATAAAATTGACTGTCTGTCAGTAAGTTTGTCTCGAATAGGCTCCGAAACGGATTAACAGATTTCAATGAAAATTTGAAGATTAGAAAACACGAAATTTAAGTTAAATATTGTTGCGTATTTCATTTCCCTAATGATATTAAAAAGTTGTATTTTAACGTCTGATTTTGTAATAATAAGTAAAAATTTCCGACTTTATTTTTAATCATTTCCAAATACGAAAAACAACATTTCGGTACTTATTTGTACCTTCTTCAGGTTATTATCCTGTGGAGAAAAATTGATAAACCACGTATTACCATGAAAACCGAAACATTTTACATATTTTGTAGTAGTAATATATAGCTAAACAAAGAGGTACACAAATGAGAACACTCGCCTAATAATCAATAAATCAATTGTCACATTTTAAATACAACAATATTTATGAACATAACCACAAATTTTACAATATTTTGAGAACATTTCCCCGAGGTTATACGACAATTTTACACTTGTTCGGTTGTGGCAAAACCGAGAAGCATGGGCCACAGAGGTATTGAGCTGTCCATACAATGATTTACAATCTTTCCCAGCTTGGAAAGTAATCGAAAACAAGTATCGGAGCCTCAGTGAATATTTAAAGCAACTTAATACCTAAATGATATAAAAAAATTATTAGAAATTTATTAGGTCATATAATAAAACAGTTAGGATAGGTAACAAAACACTATAATATATTTACTAAAATATTAATATCGCAACTTAAGAAAACGTTTTATAAATATTCCTTAATTTATTTGTGTCATTCTGAGAGTTGATGGTGTTCGCAGTTGTTTTAATATATAGAATTTCAGATAAATTGCTTTTGTATCAATTTGATTCTATGTCTAAAATTTTAACGTCATTCCGATTGAAGTCGTGATTCTCCTCAAATCTATGTGTTGCGATTACAAGTTACAAGTTTTATAGTTGTTTCTATGCTCTTTTAGTCTGATTTCCAAAGCCCGTTTAGTCTGACCTATATAAAATTTTTTGCAATTTTGCTCGGAACAATTAATTGGGTAAATAACATTATGTTGCTTTTCTTTATGAATTTTGTCTTTCCCCTTTTTAATAATTCCCCTAAGATTATTATTAATTTTGAAAACAAATTTGAAACCGAAATTCTTTTATGTAATATAAATATTAATTCTAGGGGAAGGTTTCTTGGCATACGTGCGTTCGAATATCCAAAACGTGAATGTGAGTTGCCTATACACATGGTCTGCTTATGCTCCGAATCGGTTCAACGGATTACAATAAAAACTTTCAGGCATTGAAATAGTAATTTTAACTTGAATTTTCGATAACTTGCAGAGTTCAGAAGATATTAATGTAAATATTTATAAACCCATTGATTAACCGCGCGAAAGTCGGCTTGAAAACCAACTGCGAGTTATAAGTCCTATTAGGCGTTCCTATACCATTCATCCCACTTACTGTGTTATTATAAGTGTAATTTGGGCAGCATGAGAGAGAGGGGGGCAGGGTGAGTATTCTCACTCCATCTATTGTTGTAAACATATGAATGTTCAAAAGCCAACTACCAGTTATAAGGTTTTCCGTGAAGAGGCATAAATAAATTATACCGTACTTAAGTTTTTAGGGCAATATAAAAAGAGTTATTTCCGCGCGAACGAAGTCGCGGGTATAGCTAGTGATTTCATAAATTTATTGAGGTTTCATGCCTTTGTTCTTACTTGCTTAATATAGATAATGCGTCTGCTTATCAAATTCCTAATTGAAGTTCGAATATGCATATGGTGATAATCGAAAGGAGCTGAAGTTGCCTCTTGTTCATTGTGATTACACATTCTCTTATGTACCTTAATCATTGTGCTATTTGCTGGGTCGTATAAAATTTACATTTACCGAATCTGTGATGTATGCTTGCATATATAGTCACAGAAAATATTTAACCAAGTATTTTATTATGCACGTAAGCAGATTAAAATATAAATTGTTTTCGAAAGTTTAGTAATCAATTGTTTTGTAATTATATATTGTGTATTTCATGTGCCGTATTTCGAAGAAAGATAGTTGTTATATCTCTGGCTAACATCTTTGATATGTCATACATATCCCGCGGGAAATAGTAATGGATGAAGAAACACTTAATTTCTATATTCAAAAAGTAGAGGAATTTGTTCTCGACGACGACAAGATAGTAAGTGCTTTTTAAAAGCTATTTTAAATTATGTTTTTGTATTGATTTAAATTTGACGACGAAAATTTTACGCAAACCCAAATGTTTTGAATCTTTTGCAGGTTACATATAAATGGCTTAGCAAAACATTAGGAGTCCACGTCAATTTATCTAAACAGTAAGTTTAAATAAATTTATCGTTTTATTATGTTTCCAATAAATTCTGTTTTGTTTAGAATATTACTCTTAACTGCCATATAATAGTTTTCCCCAAATTGTTCTATAAGTGAGTTTTGATGATATGATAATTTTGAAATTTACTAATAATAATTTTTCCGTTTCAGATTATTATATACATTTGCTACAGAAAGTCATGAAGCTCAAAAAGTTGGTATTGCCAAGACGTATTTTATCAGTGGGATGCTGTTAGACGATTGTGGTTGGAAAGTTGTAGTAGTAAATGAAGACAAGTTAGACAAAGTGAAATCTCTATTCAAGATCATAACATCAAATCATATCTACAGTGTACAAAAATCGAAGAATGTGGCAGCAATTTCTTCATTCTATGAAGTCGATAGATTCCAAAAGAATGAAAGCGATAAGGTGTAAGTTGGAAAATACATGTCCATTGAAATAAATATTTTTGCCTTTTAATTAGTGCAGCATCTGACTATTTGGAATTAAATAAATAATAATATAAGCTTTGAGTTTCATTCAGTATTAAAAATTTTCCATTGTTGTATTTAGTCTTAAGACTTGTCTGATGCAACACTCCATGCTAACCTATCTTGTGCAAACCTTTACATTTCTGTCAACTACCACATGCCATATCCTCCCTAATCTGATTAGTGTATTGTAACCTTGGCCGCCCTCCTCTGTGCTTACCTGACACACTTCCCTGTAATACTAATTTTACAAGACCCTCATGAACAACGTGGCCTATTAATCTATCCCTTCTCTTGGTAAACATCTTCCATATTGTTTGCTCTTCCCCTATTCAGTATAGAACTTCCTTGTTCGTGATTCTATCCACCCATTTGATTTTCAACATTCTTCTATAGCACCACATTTGAAGGCTTCTATTCTTTTCCTTTCGTACTCTCCACATTTTGCACCCATATAACGCCACACTCTGTATGAAAATTTTAACTATGATTTCCTAATATTTTATTACCCTTAAGTAAATTTCCCTTTTTTGCAAAAGCCTTCCTTGCCTACTCTTTATGTCTACTATACTTCTACCATCCATAGTTATTATACTGCCAAGTAGCAAAATTCCTTAACCTCTTTCAAAAATATCGCTTTCCAATCTTTGTTATTCAACTGTTTCCTATACTACACTCAAACACCGTGGCAGAGTCAATTTTGCTTCTCTTGTTCCTGCATTCTTGCTAAAACCAAACTGACCTTCTCCTTGCTCAGATTCTATTTGTCGTCCCATCCTCTTGTATACTATTTATTATTATTTTTAACATCAATATGAAATTAGGCTTCCGTGTTCAGGCTACAAGTGACGTAATAATGTGAGTAGGAAAATATTCTTGTTTATAAAGAATAATGTATTGGATCGTTCTACTTTTAAATGAAATAAAATCCCTTGTCAAATAATGAATATTTGAATGAGTAAATATGGAAAATAAGTAAAATGAAGGTAAATATTGTCAATTTCAATTGTGTATGTCAAACTTTAATTGGTTACCATGAGGTTCCCCCAAAAATTTCTCTTAAAATCATCAATAGTATGTGAATTTGTGGTTAAAAGAAACTGTTTAACCACAATTTCATATTGTGGAGTAAAGCCTCCATTTTTAGTTTTCAAATCCAAATAACTAATGTTTGTATTTTTTTTACTAGTATTCCAGCTATTACATGCACATCTGCGCATCCTCGTTCTGAGTTTGAAATTTCCAACTTGAGGATTAATAGTATAATAGCAACACCTGTGAATGATAAACAATTATCTACTAGTCAAAAAATATCAACTACAGGCAATAAGGAAGTAAGTATCAGAACTTTTACCAGTAGTTTTGTAAAGTTCTGTTTTTGTAACAACTTACTTAGATGGATCATTAGAAGTCAAATCTCGGCACCAATTCTGATGCCACAGTTCTGAATCCCATTTTTTTTTATCTTTGGCAATGATCCGTTCAGTGTTTGGTCACAATTCTGATACCTTCTTCGCTCGTAGACAGTGGATAGATAACAAATCTTGTGTGATGTGAATGTCAATGCACAAAAAGAACCATGTTCTATGCTTTTATCCAGTTTTGCAAATAGTTGCTATATCCCAATTCTCTCTTGCACAAATTCACCACAATAATCTTTGTAGTTAAATTTAGTTAGTATGTCCAGTGTTTACTTAAATTTATTGATCACTTTGTGGGAGCGCTGATTTCATGCTAGAGTTAAAATTAATACATGGGAATTGTGGGTGAATGGTGTTGGGGCTTTTAGGAAGGGCTTTACTAGTGGATATCTTCTGTTTCTATGGGTTTGATATACAGTTTTATTAAGGGTCGTAGTTGTCATGGGTTGGTGAATCTCTATTACCTAACGTTTATAATTAAGTGGGTAGTTATTTAAAGTTACGATATGGGAGGTAACATATCAAACCGTGAAGAACGGTAGGAAGAAGAAGCAGTCCAGTTATCTACGCGTCAAGATAGTACAATGAGACTAGTGAAGCAATGGTAGTATGTGTCTATGTATTGTCAGTATAAGCTATTGTTTTGCCAACGAAATGTAACGAGGCAACTGGAAATGTAAGTTAATATGGCTATTCAATCACTATATAATTAGAATAACTTTCAAGCCAATACTTCTACCTTATACTTTAGACAGGCAGCAATAACTGTATATAGAATATTATGCCAATATTTCATTATGCTGAAATGTGTAAAACGCCAATTCATAAGTGTTCTAACACTTATATTTACAAACTTTTGAATCAATAGTCAGAGTAATTAAAACCAATAAAATGTTAATTAATACGTATTGTCAGTTGGATGCTTTGAATTCTTATGCCAACATAAAACAGTACAAAGTATTGGTTAGTTATCCAAACATTATCATATTCTACAGATCACTAAAAACCATAATGTACTATTGTACTTGAGTGTACGTACTGTACCGCGCAAACTTAGCAATGTGACAGATCGGAAGCCAAATATAGACAAATTAAGTTAACATGTTTTAACTGCAGTAATGTAGGAGAATAACCCTCAGGTGAATATGGCTCATTGAATCGAAAGCTCCTGCGTAAAATACATGACTGACAATGAAATGTATATCATGTCCATAAACGAAGACTGTAAATTGGGTATCCACTCTTTAATATCTGTTTAGAACCTCCTCATCAGTGATTCTATCCAACCCATCTGATTTTCAGCACTTGCCTATAGCACCACATTTCAAAGGCTTCTATTTTTGTCCTTTCTGCAACTCCTATCGTCCACGTTTCGCACCAATATAATGTCACACTTTATATGGACATTTTTAGCAATGATTTCCTAACATTTACACTTAAATTACCCGTACGTAAATCCCTCTTTTTCGTGAAAGCCTTCCTTGCCTATGCTATCCTACTCTTCATGCCTACTGTGCTTTTACCATCCCTAGTTATTAGCTTCTCAAGAAGCAGAATTTAACTTCTGTCAAAATATCCCTTCCCAATCCAACACCCTTTGTTATTCCACTGTTTCCCAAACTACACTGCATTACCTTGCTTTTCCCTCTATTAATCTTCATATTGAACTCTTTCTCCAGGACCCTGTTCATGCCATTTCTTATGGTTTCCAATTATTCTTCTGACTTAATACAATATCATCTGCAAAGTGTAGGGTTTTCGTTTCTTCTTGCAGTCGATTCCTTTTCCATACTCCATTTTAACTTTCTTCATCGCCTGTTCTATATGTATGTTAAATAGCACGGGCAACAGACTTCATCCTTGTTTACTTGTTTATTAATTACGGCTTTCTTTTCTTGATCTTTTATTCTAATTACTGCTGCCTGTCTTCTGTAGAGGGTATTACAATCCTCCTTTCTTGATATTTTATTCCAGTGCTCTTCAAAATTCTTAATAGTGTGTTCCAGTTCACGTTATCAAATGCTTTTTATAAATCTACAAATGCCATGAACTAGGCTGGTTTTTTCTTATCCCGTCTTCTAAAATTAGTCACAATATTACTTCTTCCTAAAACCAAACTGATCTTCTCCTAACTCAAATTATATT